>WNWK01038935.1:0-7500 GCA_009830355.1 Cherax destructor
GATGTATTTATCCAAAGGATGTATAAATTCTTGTTCATCGTTTCTTCTCCGTATTATATGTGAACTTTTAATGAACATTGATTAGTAAATTATTTGCTGAGTTAAGAGTCACAAGCCACAACTTGAAAAAAAGGAATTAACCGATGTTGTTGCTATCGGGGTTAAGACAGCTTCTGTCTCTGGGAAAATATTGTAGCCATCGCCGATGGAGGTTCGGGCAAGGGATCGTCGCTCCTGTCTTTTTGGTGCCCAACGTCGAAAACTGTCGAGAGAAAACAACCACATTGCCAATGACCCCCATCTCTCAATTCCCACTTGGCAAGTAAAGGGCAAAGAACATGCAATGTTGACGTTCATGTGCTCATCGATTTTTTGGTTCCTCGCTCACCTCTTGTTCACTAGTCCCCCAAAACATTCCAATAACCATTGACTACCTGAAAGATTTGTTTTCATTTTCAAATTTTTCATGAGTCAGTGCAATATATGTATATATATATATATATATATATATATATATATATATATATATATATATATATATATATATATATATATATATATATATATATATATATATGCAAAAGATCACAGTAAACAGGTGATATCAAAATATGCAAAACAACCACTATGGAAAAATAGAAGAATTCCAAGCGCTTTCGTGACTACTCACATTATCAAGGAACTATAAAAGGAAACGTGAGAAGAAGGCTTATAAAGAGGCAGAATACACATCACAGTCACATCACACTAACAAAGACAACACCTCACAGTAGCTTAACATCTCACGACTCTGTGAAGAGGAACATAAGAAAGGACCTGAAACTCTTCCCAAGAATTAAGATTAGTCCTATTAATCATTAAATTCTTTCCAAATTTTATTAATTATAAATGAATCCAATTTATATAAACCAAAAGAAATATTCATATTATTTTCAAAACTGCTTTTAATGAAACATGATTCTATTATATTCCTCTCAACCATGGACTTGCTTGATACAACCTTCTCAGCATTTTGAAAATCAATTGGATGGTTAAAGTCTCTCACATGAATAAATAGAGCATTATAATCTTGTCCAGTTCTAATGCTATATTTATGTTGTTTTAATCTTAGTTCAAGACTTTTACCAGTTTGACCATAATAAACTTTATCGCATATTTTACAGAGAATCTTATAGACACATCCGTCAGCATTTTGGGGGGAATTTTTTATCAAAAGTCTTTTTACTGTATCAAGATTTTTAAATACAACTTTGATATTAAAATTCTTAAGAAAAGAAGGCATATCAACCAAGTTTTCATGGTAAGGGACAACCAACATATTTTTGGTTGAATAAGGTTCGTTGTCCCTTTTTGGATTGTAAAAAGTATTACTAGCTATTTTAAAAGATTTATCAATTATGTTTCTTGGGTATTTTAAATCATTAGCTATTTCATAAATTGTTAAGTAAAAGGACACAATTGCAACTAATGTGACATTTTATTGTGGCAACGTTTCGCTCTCCAGGAGCTTTCTCAAGCCGTTACAAGCGATATATGGACACAGATGGTATATATATACTGTCAAGGTGAGGTGAAAAAACTAGTGGTGTTAGAAGTAGTAGTGATATAAGTAGTATTAGTAGTAGTAGTAGTAGTAGAAGTAATACAATAAGGTAGAACAATCAATATGCACATGAGTAAAAGGTGATAAAACAAATACTTGGGTAGTATAACAATAGGTTAGACAAATATTTCTGCTGGAGGTTGAAATATAGAAGGCCAGTAGGAGTGTTCCACATCTACGATGTGCTAAATAAGCAGGAGAGACTATGTGATGGTAGGGTTCACTGTTTTCAGGAGGATTCTTGCTAAGACTTCAGAGATGGTGAAGCTGCCTTTGTTTTGTTTAATTGTGTTAGAAACAGAGATAAGTGCTGATTCAAGGCATTTTCGTCTACGGAAATTAGTTTCTTTGATTACTAGTCGGGCGTCTTTGAATTTCATGAGATGATTGTTGGAATTTCGGTGTTGTACGCAGGCGTTGTTCAGGTTATCGTTTCTGCATGCATTCATGTGTTCATTGATGCGTGTCTCGAGGTTTCTTGCTGTTTCTCCTACATAAATTCTGTCGCAGCCTCCACAGGGTATAGTGTAGACCCCTGCGTTGACTGGTTCATGGTGCTTGGATTTAGTCCTGGTTAGATCCTTAATAGAAGTACTGGAAGCGATGACGACTCTAGTGTTAGCTTGTGCAAATACTTTAGAAATGTTGGATGCAACCTGACTGTTGGGAAGAATTATAACTTTGTTTGGAGTGGAGTTGACGCGTGGAGAATTAATGATCTGAAGAGCTCTTTTCTTGCAATCTTTGATGAAAAAGGAAGGAAAATGTAAATCAGTGAAGGTTTGGTGAATGTATGTACACTCCTCGTCAAGAAACTCAGGACTACAAATTCGGTAAGCTCTTAGGAAGAATCCGATGATGATACCTTTTTTGGTCTTAGTATCTTGACTGGAATAGAAGTGTGTGAGGTCATTTTTATTTGTAGGTTTCCGGTAAACTTGAAATCTTAGGTTGTTATCTACTTTGTGGATGAGGACGTCTAGAAAGGGTAGCTTGTCATTGGACTCTTCTTCTAGTGTAAACTGGATCGCCGGTTCAACTGCGTTGAGCCTTGCCTGAAGATTCCGTACATCAAAACGTTTGGGAGTTATTACGAGGACGTCGTCTACGTAACGTAACCAAGTGACGCTTGAGGGGACGATGTTGGCGAAGTGTTCAGCCTCTAGGTGTTCCATGTATAAGTTAGCTAAGACGGCACTGATGGGGGACCCCATTCCCATGCCGTATGTTTGTTTGTAGAGCCTGTTACAGAAAGAAAAACAGTTGAAATTAACACAGAGTTCAATAAGGTCAACAAAATCTCCGGGAGGAAGAGGAAGGTTAAGGTCCTGATTGACTTTACGTCGTAGAACCTCGATGGCTTGTGTAGTAGGTACTTTAGTGAAGAGGGAAGTCACGTCCAAACTGCATAGTTTCTTGTTTCGGATGGAGAGATTTCGGATGCGGTTGAGAAGGTCGCCTGAATGTTTAAGATGAGCGGGGCTGATGGTCCCCAGAAGGCAGGAAAGATGTATGGCAAGAACTCCGGCTAGTTTGTGTGGTGCACTGCCTATACCTGATGTGATTGGTCTAAGAGGAATATTATGCTTATGAGTCTTGGGTAAGCCATACATGTGTGCTGGTTTAGGGTTGCTGGGTATCAAGTACAGAAGTTTCTTTCCTTCACTGGTGCGTTTCAGTATTTGTCTGGTTTTATATAGGAAATCTTTAGTGAGTGTTTCCCACTGTTGTGTGTTGATGGGTTCGTAAGTGGATTGGTCATTCAAAAGGTCCATCATTTTGGTGTTGTATTCACTGGTGTTGAGTATGACGACTCCACCTCCTTTGTCGGCGGTGGTGACGATAATATTTGGGTCATTAGCAAGGCTCTTCAGAGCATTGATATATCGCCTGGGAAGATTAGTAGAAGAAGGTTCGCATAAAGCTGCGGTGAGAATGCCCTGTATATAACCTGTATATAACCTGTATATAACCTGTATATAACCCTCCTGAAAACAGTAAACCCTACCATCACATAGTCTCTCCTGCTTATTTAGCACATCGTAGATGTGGAACACTCCTACTGGCCTTCTATATTTCAACCTCCAGCAGAAATATTTGTCTAACCTATTGTTATACTACCCAAGTATTTGTTTTATCACCTTTTACTCATGTGCATATTGATTGTTCTACCTTATTGTATTACTTCTACTACTACTACTACTACTAATACTACTTATATCACTACTACTTCTAACACCACTAGTTTTTTCACCTCACCTTGACAGTATATATATACCATCTGTGTCCATATATCGCTTGTAACGGCTTGAGAAAGCTCCTGGAGAGCGAAACGTTGCCACAATAAAATGTCACATTAGTTGCAATTGTGTCCTTTTACTTAACATATTGTCGGTAATTCTACCAATATTATTACATTTCAAATATTTTAGAGATTTCTTCATCTATGAACTCTGGACTACAAATGCGTAAAGCTCTCAAAAACATAGAAGAGAAAACCGACACTTTAACTCTATCTTGATGTGAAGAGTAATAGTGTACATAGGAACAATTATTTGTAGGTTTTCTGTAAATTTTAAATTTAAAATCAATGTTACCCTTAATAATAAAAACATCTAGGAAAGGCAATGAGTTATTTACTTCAAATTCAACAGTAAAATTTATAGAATGAGCTAAGCTATTTAATTTAACAAGGAAATGGTTTATGTCTACATTCTTAGGCATAAGGCACAAAATGTCATCAACATATCTATACCACTTAGCTCTATTGGGAAGGATTGTGTTAAGCAATCTTGTTTCGAAAATTCCATATATAAATTACTAAGAACAGGTGAAAGAGGATTTCCCATTGCCATACCAAACTTCTGAGTGTAAAACTCATCATTAAATACAAATTTTGCATCAACAATACAAAGTTTAATAAGTTTAATGATAGTAGGAACTGGCAATGGTAAATCGTAATTAACCAGTTCTTCAGATAAGAACTTTAGTAAATCATCAACTGGACTTTTGTAAACAAGGAGGTAACATCACTAACCATATTGAAATCATAAATCAGTCAAGTGCTTAATTATCAACTAAACTAGTTGTTTTAACATTAAAATTAGAAATTTTCCAACAATTGGGCTCAAAATATCAACAAGCCATTTTGAAAGTTTATAAGAAACTGAACCTATAATAATTCTTATAAACTTTCTAAATAGCTTGTTGATATTTTGAGCCCAATTGTTGGAAAAATTTATAATTTTAATGTTAAAAACAACTTAGATTTAGTTGATAAATTAAGCACCTTGACTGATTTAATTGATTTCAATATGGTTAGTTTTGATGTTACCTCCTTGTTTACAAAAGTTCCAGTTGATGATTTACTAAAGTTCTTATCTGAAGTCCATAGTTGAGAGGAATATAATAGAATCATGTTTCATTAAATGCAGTTTTGAAAATAATATGAATATTTCTTTTGGTTTATATAAATTGGATTCATTTATAATTAATAAAATTTGGGAAGAATTTAATGATTAATAGGACTAATCTTAATTCTTGGGAAGAGTTTCAGGTCCTTTCTTATGTTCCTCTTCACAGAGTCGTGAGATGTTACGCTACTGTGAGGTGTTGTCTTTGTTAGTGTGATGTGACTGTGAGGTGTATTCTGCCTCTTTATAAGCCTACTTCTCACGTTTCCTTTTATAGTTCCTTGATAATGTGAGTAGTCACGAAAGCGCTTGGAATTCTTCTATTTTTCATAGTGGTTGTTTTGCTATATATATATATATATATATATATATATATATATATATATATATATATATATATATATATATATATATATATATATATATATATATATATATATATATATATATATATATATATATATATATATATATATATATATATATATGTCGTGCCGATTAGGTAAAACTGGTCAATTAGCAAGAACTCGTCTAAAATTAGGTCCTTTCTAAAATTTTCTCTTATACGTTTAAAGATAATTTTGTACGAAGAGAAACTTTGAAAACCTACCTAACCTTATTACAACAAGCGCAATTTAATTTAGCCTAACCCAACTAAATATATTTTAGATACGTTAACATTAATTTAATAATAAACAAACACAATGAAATATATTTTTTCGTTATGTTCAGAATGATTTTGGCGAAATTATTGCATACACAAATTTTCACTTGTCTTATATAGCAAGGTGAGCGTTGCTATATAAGCAAAATAGCAAGTTTTACCTAATCGGTACGACATATAATATATATATATATATATATATATATATATATATATATATATATATATATATATATATATATATATATATATATATATATATATATATATATATATATATATATATATGCAAAAAACACTAAGAATGTAGACATAAACCATTTCCTTGTTAAATTAAATAGCTTAGCTCATTCTATAAATTTTACTGTTGAATTTGAAGTAAATAACTCATTGCCTTTCCTAGATGTTTTTATTATTAAGGGTAACATTGATTTTAAATTTAAAATTTACATCAAACCTACAAATAATTGTTCCTATGTACACTATTACTCTTCACATCAAGATAGAGTTAAAGTGACGGTTTTCTCTTCTATGTTTTTGAGAGCTTTACGCATTTGTAGTCCAGAGTTCATAGATGAAGAAATCTCTAAAATTTATGAAATAGCTAATGATTTAAAATACCCAAGAAACATAATTGATAAATCTTTTAAAATAGCTAGAAATACTTTTTACAATCCAAAAAGGGACAACCAACCTTATTCAACCAAAAATATGTTGGTTCTCCCTTACCATGAAAACTTGGTTGATATGCCTTCTTTTCTTAAGAATTTTAATATCAAAGTTGTATTTAAAAATCTTGATACAGTAAAAAGACTTTTGATAAAAAATTCCCCCCAAAATGCTGACGGATGTGTCTGTAAGATTCCCTGTAAAATATGCGATAAAGTTTATTATGGTCAAACTGGTAAAAGTCTTGAACTAAGATTAAAACAACATAAATATAGCATTAGAACTGGACAAGATTCTAATGCTCTATTTATTCATGTGAGTGACTTTAACCATCCAATTGATTTTCAAAATGCTGAGAAGGTTGTATCAAGCAGGTCCATGGTTGAGAGGAATATAATAGAATCATGTTTCATTAAAAGCAGTTTTGAAAATAATATGAATATTTCTTTTGGTTTATATAAATTGGATTCATTTATAATTAATAAAATTTGGGAAGAATTTAATGATAAATTGGACTAATCTTAATTCTTGGGAAGAGTTTCAGGTCCTTTCTTATGTTCCTCTTCACAGAGTCGTTAGATGTTACGCTACTGTGAGGTGTGGTCTTTGTTAGTGTGATGTGACTGTGAGGTGTATTCTGCCTCTTTATAAGCCTTCTTCTCACGTTTCCTTTTATAGTTCCTTGATAATGTGATTAGTCACGAAAGCTATTGGAATTCTTCTATTTTTTCATAGTGGTTGTTTTGCATATTTTGATATCACCTGTTTACTATGATCTTTTTGCATATATATATATATATATATATATATATATATATATATATATATATATATATATATATATATATATATATATATATATATATATATATATATATATATTATGTCGTGCCGATTAGGTAAAACTTGTGATTTTGGCTTAAACAGCAACGCTCTTCTTGCCATATAAGACAAGCAAAATTTGTGTATGCAATAATTTCGCAAATGTCATTCTGGACCTAACGAAAAAAAAATTATTGTGTTTGGTAATTATTAAATTATTGTAAAAGTATTCGGATCTAATGCAATATTTATGTTGTAATCTTAGTTCAAAGCCTTTCCCATTTTGATACTAATTTTATCACATTTTTTACATAGAATCTTGTAGACAG
>WNWK01038935.1:12500-17692 GCA_009830355.1 Cherax destructor
TTCCTGCAGACTTCTGTTACTTTGTCATAGAACTCCAGAAGGTCTGTGACACAGGATTTGCCTTCCATGAATCCATGCTGGCTGTCATTTATAATCTTGTTCTGTTCCAGGTGCTCCACCATTCTCCTCCTGATAATCTTCTCCATGACTTTGCACACTATACACGTCAGTGACACTGGTCTATAGTTTAGTTCCTGTTTCTGTCTCCTTTCTTAAAAATGGGAACTACATTTGCCTTCTTCCATACCTCAGGTAACTGCCCAGTTTCAAGGGATGTGTTGAATATTGTGGTTAGTGGCACACACAGCATCTCTGCTTCCTCTCTAAGGACCCACGGGGAGATGTTGTCCTGTCCCATCGCCTTTGAGGTATTAAGGTCAGTGAGCAACTTTTTCATCTCCTCCTCATGTGTGTATGTCATCCAACACTTGGTATATTCCTTGTTGGCGTCCTGCTTTGTACTGTCTTCCCAGAGTTCTTCCTCCTCCACTGTAAATACTTCCTTAAATCTCTGTTGAGCTCCTTACATACCTCTTGATCGTTTCTTGTGAGTTCCCCACCTTCTTTCCTCAGCCTGATCACCTGGTCTTTGACTGTTGTCTTCCTCCTAATGTGACTATACATCAGTTTCGGGTCAGACTTGACTTTCGATGCTATGTCATTTTCGTACTGTCGCTGGGCCTTTCCTTATCTGTGCATACTGTTTCTGGCTCTACGACTAATCTTATTTTCCTGGGTCCTTTGCCTTCGGTACTTTTTCCATTCTCTAGCGCACTTAGTCTTTGCCTCCTGCACCTGTGGGTAAATCAAGGGCCTGTTCTAGACTTCCCTTTATTTATGTTGCCCTTGGGAACAAACCTTTCCTCTGCTTCCTTGCTTTTGTAGTTTCGTATTTCATCATTTCGTTTACTGACTTTCCTTCCATGTCTCTGTCCCACTGAACCTCCTGCAGGAAGTTCCTCATACCCGTGTAGTCCCTCTTTTATAGTTTGGCTTTTACCTTTCAACTCCTGTTGCCCTCTCCACTTGTAACTCTACTATGTACTCAAAGCTCAGAACCACGTGATCACTGGCTCCCAGGGGCCTCTCATATGTGATGTCCTCAATGTCGGAGCTGCTCAGGGTGAACACGAGGTCCAGCCTTGCTGGATCGTCCTCTCCTCTCTCTCTTTGGTAGTGTCCCTGACATGTTGGTGTATGAGGGTTTCCAGTACCACATCCATCATCTTGGCTCTCCATGTTTCTGGACCTTCATATGGCTCCAGATTTTCCCAGTCGATCTCCCTGTGATTGAAATCGCCCATAACCAGTAACGTTGCTCTGCTCGAGTGAGCTCTTCTTGCCACCTCAGCCAGTGTGTCCACCATTCCTCTCTTGGCCTCCTGCAGTTCTGTGGTGGGTTATACATCACTGCAATAACTACCTTATGTTCCCCAGACTGAATTGTACCTACTATGTAGTCCCTTTCACTAATCACGTCCATGCCTTCCATTTCCTCAAATGTGTGTGAGTGGTGTATCGTGTGTATGTGCTGTGTCTGCGTATGTGTGTGTGTGTTTACGTGCGAGAGTGTGTGTGTGTGTGTGAATGAGTGTGTGTACATGCGAGTGTGTGTGTGTGTGTGTGTGTGTGTACTCACCTAGTTGTGGTTGAAGGGGTCAAGTCACAGCTCTTGGCCTCCCCTCTTCACTGGTCGCTACTTCGTTACTCTTCTTGCTCCATGAGCTTTATCATACCTCTTATTAAAGCTATGTATGGATCCTGCCTCCACTACATCACTCCCCAGACTATTCCACTTCCTGACAACTCTGTGACTGAAGAAATACTTCCTAACATCCCTGTGATTCATCTGAGTCTTCAACTTCTAACTGTGAACCCTTGTTTCTGTGTCCTATCTCTAGAACATCCTGTATCTGTCCACCTTGTCGATTCCTCTCAGTATTTTATATTTCGTTATCATATCCTCCCCTATCTCTCCTGTCTTCCAGTGTCGTCAGGTAGATTTCCTTAAACTCTCCTCGTAGGACATACCCTTTAGTTCCGGGACTAGTCTTTTCCAAACCTTTGCACTTTCTCTAGTTTCTTTACGTGTTTGGCTAGGTGTGGTTCCAAACTGGTGCTGCATACTCCGATATGGGCCTAACGTACACAGTGTACAGGGTCCTGAACGATTCCTTATTAAGATGTCGTAATGCTGGTTTGTAGGTTTGCTAGGCGCCCGTATGCTGCAGACGTTATTTGGTTGATGTGCGCCTCAGATGTTCCTGGTGTTATACTCACCCAAGATCCTTCTTCTTGAGTGAGGTTTGTAGTCTCTGACCCCTAGAGTGTACTCCGTCTGTGGTCTTTGCCCTTTTCCAATCTTCATGACTTTTGCACATGGTGGGGTTGAACTCCAGGAGCCAGTTGCTGACCAGGCTTGCAGCCTGTCCAGACCCCTTTTGTAGTTCTGCCTAGTCCTCGACCGATTGAAATCTTCTCATTAACTTCACATCATCTGCAAACAGGGACACTTCGAGTCTATTCCTTCCGTCATGTCGTTCACAAATACCAGGAACAGCACTGGTTCTAGGACTGACCCCTGTGGAACCCCGCTCGTTACAGGCGCCCTCTCGTTACAGGTGCCCTCTCGTTACAGGTGCCCACTCAGACACCTCCTCACGTACCATGACTCGCTGCTGTCTTCCTGACAGGTATTCCCTGATCCATTGTAGTGCCTTCCCTGTTATCCCTGCCTGGTCCTCCAGCTTCTGCACTAATCTCTTGTGTGGGACTGTGTCAAACGCCTTCTTACAGTCCAAGAAAATGCAGTCAACCCACCCCTCTCTCTCTTGTCTTACTGCTATCACCCTGTAATAGAACACCAGTAGGGTTGTAACACAGGATTTCCCGTCCCTGAAACCATGCTGGCTGTCGTTGATAAGCTCATTCCTTTCTAGGTGTTCCACCACTCTTCCGATAATCTTCTCCATGACCTTGCATACTATACATGTCAGTGACACTGGTCTGTAGTTTAATGCTTAGTGTGTGTCTCTTTTTTTTAAAATTGTGTGTGTGTGTGTACGCGCGACTGTATGTATATGTATATATATATATATATATATATATATATATATAAATGCTGATTAGGAAAACTGGCCAATTAGCAAGAATCATCTAAAATTGTCATCTTAAATTTTATCTTATACCTTAAAGATATATTTTTTTTCATTTATGTTAATGTAAAATTATATTTTGTAATAAGAGAAACTTTGAAAACCTACCTAACCTATTATAACAAGCACAAATTTAATTTCTAACTCAAATATATTTTAGATAGTTAACATTAATTTAATAATAAACAAACACAATGAAATATATTTTTTCGTTATGTTCAGAATGATTTTGGCGAAATTATTGCATACACAAATTTTCACTTGTCTTATATGGCAAGGTGAGGTTGCTAATTAACGAAAAAATATATTTCATTGTGTTTGTTTATTATTAAATTAATGTTAACGTATCTAAAATATATTTAGTTGGGTTAGCTAAAATAAATTGCGCTTGTTGTAATAAGGTTAAAAGGTTTTCAAAGTTTCTCTTGGTACAAAATTATAAATTCTTACATTAACATAAATGAAAAAAATATCTTTAAACGTATAAGAGAAAATTTTAGAAAGGACTTAATTTTAGATGAGTTCTTGCTAATTGACCAGTTTTACCTAATCGGCAGACATATATATATATATATATATATATATATATATATATATATATATATATATATATATATATATATATATATATATATATATATTATGTGTGTGTGTGTGTGTGTGTGTGTGTGTGTGTTACATTTTGTCCTAGGCACATGTCGATTAGACACTAGGCCTGTTGTATATATATATATGTGTGTGTGTGTGTGTGTGTGTGTGTGTGTGTGTGTGTGTGTTGTAAGAAACACTTCGAAATGTTTCGGCCCGCCCGGAATTGAACCGGGCCCTCCGTGCGGTAAGCAAGAGCGCTAGCCACCATACCATCGGGGCGTGTACTCACCTAGTTGTACTCACCTAGTTGTAGTTCCAGGGGTCGAGTCATAGCTCCTGGCCCCGCCTCTTCACTAGCCGCTACTGGGTCACTCTCCCTGCGCTATGAGCTTTATCATACCTCTTCTTAAAGCTATGTATGGAGCCTGCCTCCACTACGTCACTTCCTAAACTATTCCACTTCCCGACCACTCTGTGACTGAAGAAATACTTCCTAACATCTCTGTGATTCATCTGAGTCTTCAACTTCCAACTGTGTCCCCTTGTTGCTGTGTCCCATCTCTGGAACATTCTGTCTCTGTCCACTTTGTCAATTCCTCTCAGTATCTTATATGTTGTTATCATGTCCCCCCTATCTCTCCTGTCCTCCAGTGTCGTCAGAACGATTTCCATTAACCTCTCCACGTAGGACTTACCCCTTATCTCCGGGACTAGTCTTGTTGCAAACCTTGCACTTTCTCGAGCTTCTTCTCGTGCTTAGCTAGGTGTAGGTTCGAAACTGGTGCTGCATACTCCAGTATGGGCCAACGTCACAGTGTACAGGGTCCTGAACGATTCTTTTTAAGATGTCGGAATGCTGTTCTTAGGTTTGCTAGGCGCCCATATGCTGCAGCAGTTATTTGGTTGATGTGGCTCAAGAGATGTACCTTGTGTTATACTCACCCCAAGGTCTTTTTTCCTTGATTGAGGTTTGCAGTCTCTGGCCCCCAGGCTGTACTCCGTCTGCGGTCTTCTTTGCTGTTCCTCAATCTTCATGACTTTGCACTTGGTGGGGTTGAACCCAAGAGCCAATTGCTGGACCAGGCTTGCAGCTTGTCCAGTACCCTTTGTAGTTCTGCCTGTTCCTCGTCCGACTGAATTCTTCTCATCAACTTCACATCATCTGCAAACAGGGACACTTGGAGTCTATTCCTTCCGTCATGTCGTTCACAAATACCAGAAACAGCATTGGTCCCAGGACTGACCCCGTGGAACCCCACTAGTCACCGGCGCCCACTCTGACACCTCACCACGTACCATGACTCGTGCTGTCTTCCTGACAGGTATTCCGGGTCCATTGTAGTGCCTTCCCACCCCTGCCTGGTCCTCCAACTTTTGCACAATCTCTTGTGGAACTGTGTCAAACGCCTTCTTACAGTCCAAGAATATGCAATCACCCACCCCTAT
>WNWK01038936.1:0-17692 GCA_009830355.1 Cherax destructor
GGGGCTTCAGCCAGGGTGGGATTGAAGGCAGGAACGCTTCAATGGAAGGAACTGAAACACCTCAGAGGATGCAAAGAGAGACAGTGGGAGGATGAAAGAGAGAGGTCATTTTTTTTCTACAGGCTCCAGGAAGTCGAAGGGAAAACGTACAATGAAAGAAAACAGGAGGAGAAAAAAGCGATTGAATGTATCATAAAATCAATAGGTGAGGGCGACATGACCCAGTTGACAAATTTTCAGAGAATTGGGTTATTTGCAAGTGGAAGAAAACGGCCTGCCAATGTAATTTTCAAGGCAGAATCAGCTCGAACTCTGATCCTGCAGGATAAAGCACGACTGAGGGACAAACCTGAGTACCAGAGAGTGTACCTCGATCGAGACAGAACACAAGTGTGAGGGAAAAGTAGTGTAAATAGGGTTACAGTTGTTCAGTCAGCCGGGAGTATCGTTAATGAGTTACAGCCCGCACTTCCATCTAGTGGGCTGGGGCAAAATCTTGTTCCCGGGTGTCTGTTGAGGGTTTTTACTTTCTACTCCTGATAGTATGAATCTTACCTGGTGTCGGTTGGGGAGTGGAAAGTCACTTCACATTCACTCTTCTCCGGATCAGGTAAGACGAACTATCAGGAGTATTTCTTTTGTTTGATTACCATGTTTTCTTCGGTTACCAGTAGTGACTTGGCCATTATGGAACACCTTTTTCTATCTTAAATGTTTTACAAGCTTATGGTAACCAGAATATTTTCTTTACCATCAGCTCTGCTCCTGGACTGGTTTCCCAGGATAGACGCTAGACGAGTTAGCAAGATTTCCTTGGACTTTCGGGAATTCACAGCAACTCCTCTGAGTCAAGTTCTCTAACTTGCGTGCATTAGAGGGTGTTGTGTTAGGAATCTCACCTTCTGACATCTGCAGTGTGGTGCTCCAACTTCTTGGTCGCAGGAGACAATCACATCGGAGACTTACCATCTACTCCGCAGTCTTAACATCAACCTGGAGGAGACCAACATCATTTCTCCAACATCTTGTCATTGGTAAATTAGAAACATATGCAACACTTGGGTATCTTTATTGAGGAAACGTTTCGCCACACAGTGGCTTCATCAGTCCATACAAAGGAGAATCGTGAAGAACAGGAGGAGTGTGAGGTTGTCAGTCCCTCAATCTTGAGTCGATGTTGTCAGTCCATCAATCTTGAATAGAATCTATTCAAGATTTGCTCTGCTCAAGTGAGCTCTTCTTGCCACCTCAGCTAGTGTCCACCATTGCTCTCTTTGTATTCCTCTCTTGGCCTCCTGCAGTTCTGTGGTGGGTTATACATCACTGCAATGACTACCTTATGTTCCCCAGACTGGATTGTACCTACTATATAATCCCTTTCTCCAATCTCGTCCATGCCTTCCATTTCCTCAAATACCCTTCAGTTTTTTATGAGCAGTGCAACCCCTCCTCCCCCTCTACTCCTATCTTTTCTCAGGATCTGATATCCCGGTGGGAAGATTGTTATTTTCTCAGTGAGTTTCGTTTCTGTGACTGCTATGATGTCTGGGGACTTCTCATTGTTTTTTTTCATTCCACTCCTCTTATTTATTTGTTATTCCATCCGCATTCGTGTACCAAACCTTCAACTTCTTTTCTAACACTGTGGTCCTAGGAGAATATTGGGATTGGGGAAGCAGGAGCTCTGGAGGGGGCCTATGGGGGGTTGAAGTGGGGGTGGGGTTTGTGATGAGGGAAGTGGGGGGCAGTGCTCGTAGGGGACTGCTCTAGGGGTGGGATTTGTGTTGTAAGGGTGGGGACAGAGGGAACAGTGTGGGGGTTTTGGTTTATATTGTTCAGTTGCATTGGGGTTGTCATGGTTGGAGTCCTTCTGCGGGTGTCTCTGCCCTTCCACCTCGGTCTGGGTTCTTCTCATCTACGTCATTGCCTCTCGTTCCTGCTTTCGTCTTTGTACCCTCTCTTTCAGTATCGTCCTTTCTTGTGTCAGGGGAACGCCTTCCACCTGATCAAAAAAAATTGATGGAAAAAATAAATGATAAATAAATGAGCAGAGGATATTAAATAAAGATGGGTTTTATTGGATTTTACTTACAATTAAATAAAAAAAAATGGCCGTTTTGGTTCTGGTCTGTTGGTGAATCAGGAGAATGCAATGACAAGATGTGAATGAATGGTTCAGAGAACCGACGAGTTGGTAAATTAGACACATATGCAACACTTGGGTATCTTTATTGAGGAAACGTTTCGCCACACAGTGGCTTCATCAGTCCATACAAGGAGAATCGTGAAGAACAGGAGGAGTGTGAGGTTGTCAGTCCCTCAATCTTGAGTCGATGTTGTCAGTCCATCAATCTTGAATAGAATCTTACAACAATAGATACTATTCCTATCACTATTGACAAGCATCATTCTCTTAATTCTTGTAGTGGTACTGTCATTTTACTACACACCATTGTCCAACGGAATTTCCAGACATGTGGTGAAAACATTTTGGAGCAGCTTGAGCTCCAAGAACTCCCTATCCTTAAGGTTGACACTTTTGTCCTCCCTGCCAATAGGCGAAGACGTTATCCTTGCAATATAGCTCGTTTAACGTTTGACTGCCATGAACTCCCACCTTCGGTCTACATTGCAGGTCAACGTTTACAAGTTCGAAAGGTGACCCCTACACCACAGCAGTGTAGAAACTGCTGGCGTTTTGGTCATCCAGCGAAATATTGCAGGTCCATATCCGAATGCCCAGTCTGTGGTGCCGACGACCATGCCAGTTCTTCTTGTACTCTAGCTCCCTCTTCCCTTAACTGTCATGAGGCACATCCTTCATATTCTCGCCGTTGTCAGGTTTACCTGAATGAGCGGGAAATCCGTTGTCTCAAAGAGGCGGAAGGCTTCTCATACGCTATGGCTGTCTCTCATCTTCGCCTTCAAGGGAAACTTCCCCGTATTTCCTATTCTCGCATTGCTAAACGTCGCCCTGCTTCTGGGGTCCCAACTTCCACGGCTTCCTCTGTGGTCGCCTCATCCTCAGTCACCCCTGTCTCGAATCCTTTTGATTTTCTTGGCTCCGAGGTCCCTACCTCGGCTTCCATACTATCCACACTCCTTCCTCTATTCACTCGCACAGTTCTGAGTCTACACGTCCTCGTCCTTCACCTAAACCTCAGCGCCCCCCCTCTTATAAGCCCGGCAAAAAATCCCTATTGCCAGGTTCTTCGCCTCCGACTAGTTCTGTAACGTGTGTGGAGGTTCATCCTCCTCCTCATACACTACCTTCATCCCCTGTCCCCTCCCAATTCCTTACGACAGTTTCCTCTTCTACCTCCTCGTCCTCTACTTTAGTACAGTCTATAGACTCCCCGATAGTTTCTTCCATTTCTAATGTAGTCTCCCATTCTGCATCTTTGACTTCCGAAACACTGGAAGCTATTGCAGAATATATTTCAGAGACTGGGCCAATGATGGACACTACTCCATCTGAGGTTCCTCATCTCTCTTCTTCGTCTCAACCCCCCCTTCCTTCACAACGTCCTCCTCCCTCTCTGATTACAGGTCTTCCGCTGCCTCCACACGTGGACTTTTCTAACCCTAGTCCATAGCTTCCTCTCACTTCCACTTCTATCTTTTTCTCCATAAATCATGGCTTATTTGCAGTGGAATATCCGAGGCCTCAGGGGTAACAGGGGTGAGCTTCAGGTGTTGCTCTCCCAGTTTTTCCCTATTGGGGTCTGTTTGCAAGAACCCAAATTACAATCCACTGTTATCAGGCCCTTTTCAGGCTATAATTTGTTATATTCATCGGATCCTTTTTCCGATGGAACCTTTAAGGAAAGTGCTCTCCTTATATGCACTGGTGTTCCATACCGTCAGCTCTATGTCCCTTCTTCCTTACATTACACCGCAGCCCGTATCCACTTGAATAAGTGGTATACACTCTGTTCTTTATATCTCTCCCCTTCGCGGGCATTGTCTATCCCAGATGTTGATTTTCTGGTTTCTTCCTTACCGCCACCCCTTCTATTACTTTGCGATTTTAACGCACACCACTTTCTCTGGGGAGGGTCACACTGTGACTCCCGTGGCATTCAGTTGGAGGCATTTCTTGCTTCTCTTCCCCTCCATGTTTTAAATACGGGTACTCCTACCCATTTTGATCCCCGAACTCATTCTTTCTCCTGTATCGATCTTTCCATCTGCTCTTCATCAACTGTCCTTGACTTCACCTGGTCTGTCCTCCCGGACTTACATGACAGTGATCATTTCCCAATTATCCTAAAGTCCCCTCTGTTTTCTCCACCTCCTCATTGCCCACGCTGGCAATTTGACCGGGCGAAATGGGACCTTTACGCACATCTTACTGCCTTTCATGAGGTTCCTACCTCGTCCTCCATTGATGAGGTTTTACATCTCTTTTCGCCCTCCATCTTCACAGCAGCTTCACATTCTATTCCCCAAACCTCGGGCAAGCATCCTCAGAAGTGCGTGCCTTGGTGGTCTCCTACTTGTGCTCGGGCAGTGCGTTTGAAACGCGCTGCATGGGGCAGGTATCGGTATAACAGAACCACAGAGAGACTCCTTGATTTCAAGCAGAAGAGAGCTATTGCTCGCCGTGTCATACGTGATGCTAAACGCACTTGCTGGCGAGATTACGTTTCTACTGTCACTTCGGCTTCCTCGATGAGTGCAGTCTGGAAGAAAGTGCGGAAATTGAGTGGTAAATTCTCCCCCGACCCGGCTCCTGTTCTTCAGGTTGCTGGTGTCGATATAGCACACCCTCTTGCCGTTGCCACTGAAATTGGTAATCATCTCGTCCGCATTTCTCAGGGGCTACATCTATGCCCCTCGTTCCTTTCTTCTAAGTCTGCCAGCGAGTTAAAGCCCTTAGATTTTTCTTCTCTTAGAGAAGAATCCTATAATGTTCCTTTTACCCTTCAAGAACTGGAGGCAACACTCTCTACTTGCAGATCATCGGCAGCTGGGCCAGACGGCATACATATTCGTATGCTACAGCATTTACATCAGTCTGCTCTTGCTGTCCTCTTACGACTCTTTTATCTCATATGGTCGCAAGGAGTTCTTCCCCAGCTGTGGAAGTCTGCTATTGTTCTCCCTTTTCGAAAACCAGGTACTACGGGACGTGATTCCTCTCACTACCATCCCATCGCTCTTACCAGTGCAATTTGCAAGGTGATGGAACGTCTAGTTAATAGACGTTTGATGTGGTATTTAGAGACTCACAATAGTCTCTCCCCTAGTCAATATGGCTTCCATAAGGGCCGTTCTGCCATTGACCCCTTGCTGCGCTTGGATACGTATATTCGTAATGCCTTTGCGAATAACCATTCGGTTATCGCTATCTTTTTCGACCTTGAGAAGGCTTATGACACAACTTGGAGATATAATATCTTGGCCCAGGCCCACTCCTTAGGCCTCCGAGGCAACCTACCATTCTTTCTTAAGGCCTTCTTAACTGACAGACATTTCCGGGTCCGTGTTAGTAATGAACTCTCCCTGGAATTTGTCCAAGCTGAAGGTGTCCCCCAGGGATGTGTTCTGAGCACAACACTCTTTCTGCTTGCTATAATTAATCTGGCATCTGTTCTCCCATCCAATATTTGGTCATCGCTCTATGTGGATGACTTTGCTATAGCTTGTGCAGGTGCTGACTGTCACCTCATTGCAGTTTCCCTCCAGCATGCCATCAACCGGGTTTCTGATTGGGCCACCACTCACGGGTTTAAATTTTCTAGTGGCAAAACTCATCAAATTACGTTCACTAGACGTTCAGTGGTCTCTGATTATCCATTGTACCTATACGGCTCACGTATCCCAGAACGTGATACAGTCAGGTTTCTCGGCCTCCTGTTTGACCGCAGATTGTCCTGGAAACCTCACATTACCTCTCTGAAGGCGACTTGTCATAGCCGGCTGAACCTCCTTAAAACCCTCGCACATCTTTCATGGGGGGCTGATCGTAGAACTCTCCTTCCCCTACATTCGGCCCTAATTTTATCGAAACTCGATTATGGTGACTAGATATATTCGACAGCTTCTCCTGCCACTCTTTCCATCCTTAATCCCATCCATCACCAGGGATTACGCTTATGCCTTGGTGCTTTTCGTTCTTCCCCGGTTGAGAGGTTGAGAGCCTCTATGTAGAAGCGAACATTCCATCCTTGTCTGATCGTCGAGATGCACATTGCATTCGCTATTATGTTCGCTCTCATGACCTCCGCAATCCTTCCATGTATAGGATTGTCACAGATGTTAGTAGACGCTCCTTATTTGTTCGTCGCCCCTGTTTACTTCGTCCCTTTTCTCTTCGTCTGCATTCACTCTTGTCTTCCCTTCAGCTTCCGCCTTTATATGTTCATGTGGCTTCACCCTTTCCACTACCCCCTTGGGAAGTTCCTGCTGTCCGTGTCTGTTCTATTCCTCTACCTTGCGCGAAAGCCCAACTACCTACGGCGGCTTCTCGCTCTTTCTTTCTAGAGCATTTCCGTTCTCATTCCCATGCCATCGCATGGTTCAAAGTCATCTGACAGCGTCGATTCGCAGCAGTGTTTCCGGACAGCGTCGTACGAGGGCATCTATTACCCTCAGCTAGCATATTTACGGCTGAATTGTATGCCATTCTTGTGGCACTTATCCGTATTGCATCTATGCCTGTATCACCATTTGTGGTCGTTTCAGACTCCCTTAGTGCTTTACAGGCTATCCGTAAAATTGATACACCTCACCCAATAGTTCTTCGTATCCACCTTTGGTTACGCCATATCTTTAGCAAGCATAAAGATATTGTCTTTTGTTGGGTCCCTGGTCATGTTGACGTACAGAGCAATGAACAGGCAGACACTGCTGCGCGGTCAGCAGTACATGACCTTCAAGTTTCATATAGAGGTGTTCCTTTCACTGACTATTTTGCGGTCATTGCTACCCACCTTCGCACCCGTTGGCAACAACGCTGGTCTGACCTGATGAATAACAAACTTCATTCTATTAAACCGGTTATAGGTTTCTGGCCTTCGTCTTGTCACCAATGTCGAGGTTGGGAGACTACACTCTCCCGTCTTCGCATCGGCCAAACTCGTCTTACTCACGGGTATCTCATGGAGAGGCTCCCGGCCCCTCTCTGTGAGCATTGTCAGGTTCCAGTGTCTGTTCGACATATTCTGCTGGACTGCCCACTCTATCAACGAGCACGCAGAATTTACCTCCAACGACGTCTTCGCTCTGTGGCCCTTTCTTTACCTTCCCTTCTTGCAGATGGACCCTCCTTTAATCCTGACTCTCTTGTTGACTTTTTGACAGAAACTGACTTACTACACAAACTCTGAAGATTATACCTCTAGCACCTCCCTCAGTCCCTTCTACCTCGATCTCTTGCTACCCTCTATCCCTGCACTATCCACCGTCATGCTGCACTCCATACCCTACTAATCATCCATCTCCCTCTTACAACCCACTCTCCCTGCATCCTACAATAACCTGCAGCGCTGTATAACCCCTGTGGTTTAGCGCTTCTATTTGATTATAATAATACAGAAGGCAAAGGACCCAGGAAAATAAGGAGATTAGTCGAAGAGCCAGAAACGAGAATGCATAGATAAGGAGGGAGGCCCAGCGACAGTACGAAAACGATAGCATCGAAAGTCAAGTTTGACCCGAAACTGCTGTATAGCCACATTAGGAGGAAGACAACAGTAAAAGACCAGGTGATCAGGCTGAGGAAAGAAGGTGGGAAACTCACAAGAAACGATCAAGAGGTATTTGAAGCGCTCAACACGAGATTTAAGAAAGTATTTACAGTGGAGACAAGAATATCTATGCGAAGACAGAACAGAGAGGGAGACCAACAAGGAATATACCAAACAGTGTTTGATGAAATACACACGACTGAGGAGGTGAAGAAGTTGCTAAGTGACTTTGATACCTCAAAGGTGATAGGACCGGACAACATCTTCCCGTGGGTCCTTAGAGAGGGAGTAGATATGCTGTGTGTGCCACTAATCACAATCTTCAACACATCCCTTGAAACTGGGATATACACCAGTGTCACTGACGTGTATAGTATGCAAAGTCATGGATAAGATTATAACCCCTGTGGTTTAGCGCTTCTATTTGATTATAATAATAATAATAATAATAATGGAGAAGATTATCAGGAGGAGAGTGGTGGAGCACCTGGAACGGAGGAAGATTATAAACGACAGCCAGCACGGATTCATGGAAGGCAAATCCTATGTCACAAACCTTGTGGAGTTCTTTGACAAGGTAACAGAAGTAAGACACGAGAGAGAGGGGTGGGTTGACTGCATCTTCTTGCAGAAGCTAGAGGATCAGACACGTATAACAGGAGGGGCATTGCAATGGATCAGAGAATACATGACAGGGAGGCAACAACGAGCCATGGTTCGAGCTGAGGTATCACAATGGGCGCCTGTGACGAGCGGGGTTCCACAGGGGTCAGTCCTAGGACCAGCACTATTCTTGGTATATGTGAATGATGTGACGCAAGGGATGGACTCCGAAGTGTCCCTGTTTGTAGATGATGTCAAGTTAATGAGAAGACTCAAATCAGATGAGGATCAGACAGGACTACAAAGTGACCTGGACAGGCTGGACACCTGGTCCAGCAACAGGGAAGGGCAAAGAAGACCGCAGACTGAGTATAGGCTAGGTGGCCAAAGACTGCAAACCTAACTCAAGGAGTAAGGTCTTGGGGTGAGTATAATACGGAGCACGTCTCTGGAAGCACACATCAAACAGATAACTGCTGCAACACATGAGCGCCTGGCTAACCTGAGAATAGCGTTCCGATACCTCAGTAAGGAATCGTTCAAGACACTGTACATCGTGTACGTCAGGTCCATACTGGAGTATGCAACACCAGTTTGGAACCCACACCTGGTAAGGCACGTCAAGAAATTAGAGAAAGTGCAAAGATTTGCGACAAGGCTAGTTCCAGAGCTAAGTGGAATGTTTTACGAAGAAAGGTTAAGGGAAATCGGCCTGACGACACTGGAGGACAGGAGGGTTAGGGGAGACATGATAACGACATACAAAATACTGCGAGAAATAGATAAGGTGGACAGAGACAGGATGTTGCAGAGATGGGCCTCTTTAAGGGGGGCTCCTTGTCGCGGTAAAGAGGCTATCGGTCTGAGGAATTGGACCTCTTGGTCTTCTTCCTCAGACCGAACCTAATTACCCCCCCAATCCCCCCTCCCTTTTCCCATCTTCCCCTTCCTCCCTTTTCCCTTTCCTCCTCCTCCTCCTCCTCATCCCTCCCTAATTTCCTTCCCAGATTTACCCTGGGAGCTTCTCTCCTCAGGCATTCTAGTTCCTAGGTAGGGGAAAGGGTATCGTGGTCCATCCCATTCCGTTGAGGTCCTTGGCGGTGGTGTAGTTTGCTGTGGAATCTGGATCGCCTGGGGATGTCCCAATCCCTCTCCGGTCACCCGGGGGGTGGCCTTGGGTATCTTTCGGGCGACGGGTGTATCTCTGGAGGCCACCTTTCGGATTCTGGGGGTGGTGGGTGAAGGCAGTATGCATTGTGGCGGATATCCGGCCGCCCCCTCTTTTGTCCACCAAGGTGGCTCGGTGGATGTGAGGTTGCTATCCCGGATTGCTGGTTTACTGGCATGAAGGGTAGGGTATGGCACGGGTTCCATGCAGCATCTGCACTACTTGCGGTGTTGAGTAACCGAACCATGGCTGACCCAATCCATGAACCCAGTACCCCCGGGCCCCTTCCTGATACAGCACACAGTACTGACCCTGCCTCGTTAACGGACAACTCTTTGGACACCTCTCATGCCCCTATACCTCTTGCTGGTGCCGGTTCATCACCTGCTACAGGTACCGGGGTTCTGACCGGCCCTTTTGACATATCTGACCTTCGCTCATTTTTGACCTTGATTCTGCCTTCTCCCTCGACGGTGCGGCAAATTTTTGAATCGCTCGCCCGTCTCCCATCGGACCACCCCCCTTCCCACACCCAAACGACCAAGACCCTTACATGACGATTCGACACTTCCTTCTCGTTCATCTCAGAAATGACTAGCACGTCGTGCACTCCCCTTAGATACTTTGTTTCACACTACTCAATGGACAAAGTTTTTTACTCTAAGACCGACTACTCCAACTACCTATCTTTCCGATCATAGTATTGGTAAAGCTCTCCTACGCCATGTAGCCAAATATATATCTTTTCACGCTCTCAAGAGCTGCACTCGCATCATCATGGTCCAGAATGCTGGCCAAGCTCACCATCTTTCCCTTCTTACAACAATAGATACTATTCTTATCACTATTGACAAGCATCATTCTCTTAATTCTTGTAGTGGTACTGTCATTTTACCACACACCATTGTCCAACGGAATTTCCAGACATGTGGTGAAGACATTTTGGAGCAGCTTGAGCTCCAAGAACTCCCTATTCTTAAGGTTGACACTTTTGTCCTCCCTGCCAATAAGCGAAGACGTTATCCTTGCAATATAGCTCGTTTAACGTTTGACTGCCGTGAACTCCCACCTTCGGTCTACATTGCAGGTCAACGTTTACAAGTTCGAAAGGTGACCCCTACACCACAGCAGTGTAGAAACTGCTGGCGTTTTGGTCATCCAGCGAAATATTGCAGGTCCATGGCCGAATGCCCAGTCTGTGGTGCCGACGACCATGCCAGTTCTTCTTGTACTCTACCTCCCTCTTGCCTTAACTGTCATGAGGCACATCCATCGTATTCTCGCCGTTGTCAGGTTTACCTGAATGAGCGGGAAATCCGTTGTCTCAAAGAGGCGGAAGGCTTCTCATATGCTATGGCCGTCTCTCATCTACGCCTTCAAGGGAGACTTCCCCGTATTTCTTATTCTCACATTGCTAAACGTCGCCCCGCTTCTGGGGTCCCAACTTCCATGGCTTCCTCTGTGGTCGCCTCATCCTCAGTCACCCCTGTCTCGAATCCTTTTGATGTTCTTGGCTCCGAGGTCACTACCTAGGCTTCCCATACTATCCACACTCCTTTCTCTACTCACTCGCACAGTTCTGAGTTTACACGTCCTCGTCCTTCACCTAAACCTCAGCGCCCCCCTTCTTCTCATAAGCCCGGCAAAAAATCCCTACTGCCAGGTTCTTCGTCTCCGCCTAGTTCTGTAACGTGTGTGGAGGTTCATCCTCCTCCGCATACACTACCTTCATCCCCTGTCCCCTCCCAAGCCCCTTTGACAGTTTCCTCTTCTATCTCCTCGCCTTCTACTTTAGTACAGTCTATAGACTCCCCGATAGTTGCTCACTCTTCTTCCATTTCTAATGTAGTCCCACATTCTGCATCTTTGACTTCCGAAACACTGGAAGCTATTGCAGAATACATTTCAGAGACTGGACCGATGATGGACACTACTCCACCTGAGGTTCCTCATCTCTCTTCTTCGTCTCAACCCCCCCTTCTCCTTCTCTGATTACAGGTCTTCTGCTGCCTCCACACGTGGACTTTTCTAACCCTAGTCTATAGATTCCTCTTACTTCCACTTATATCTTTCTCTCCATAAATCATGGCTTATTTGCAGTGGAATATCCGAGGCCTCAGGGGTAACCAGGGTGAACTTCAGGTGTTGCTCTCCCAGTTTGTCCCTGTTGGGGTCTGTTTGCAAGAACCCAAATTACAATCCACTGTTATCAGGCCCTTTTCAGGCTATTATTTGTTATATTCTTCGGATCCTTTTTCCGATGGAACCTTTAACGAAAGTGCTCTTCTTATACGCACTGGTGTTCCATACCGTCAGCTCTATATTCCTTCTTCCTTGCACTACACTGCAGCCCGTATCCACTTGAATAAGTGGTATACACTCTGTTCTTTATATCTCTCCCCTTCGCGGGCACTGTCTATCCCAGATGTTGATTTTCTGGTTTCTTCCTTACCGCCACCCCTTCTATTACTTGGCGATTTTAACGCACACCATTTTCTCTGGGGAGGGTCGCACTGTGACTCCCGTGGCATTCAGTTGGAGGCATTTCTTGCTTCTCTTCCCCTCCATGTTTTAAATATGGGTACTCCTACCCATTTTGATCTTCGAACTCATTCTTTCTCCTGTATCGATCTCTCCATCTGCTCTTCCTCAACAGTCCTTGACTTCACCTGGTCTGTCCTCCCGGACTTACATGACAGCGATCATTTCCCAATCATTCTTAAGTCCCCTTTGTTTTCTCCACCTCCTCATTGCCCACGCTGGCAATTTGACCGGGCGAAATGGGACCTTTACGCACATCTTACTGCCTTTCATGAGGTTCCTACCTCGTCCTCCATTGATGAGGTTTTACATCTCTTTTCGTCCTCCATCTTCACAGCGGCATCATATTCTATTCCCCAAACCTCGGGCAAGCATCCTCAGAAGAGCGTGCCTTGGTGGTCTCCTACTTGTGCTCGGGCAGTGCGTTTGAAACGCGCTGCGTGGGGCAGGTATCGGTATAACAGAACCACAGAGAGACTCCTTGATTTTAAGCAGAAGAGAGCTATTGCTCGCCATGTCATACGTGACGCTAAACGCACTTGCTGGCGAGATTACGTTTCTACTGTCACTTCGGCTTCTTCGATGAGTGCAGTCTGGAAGAAAGTGCGGAAATTAAGTGGTAAATTCTCCCCCGACCCGGCTCCTGTTCTTCAGGTTGCTGGTGTCAATATAGCACACCCTCTTGCCGTTGCTACTGAAATTGGTAATCATCTAGTCCGCATATCTCAGGGGTTCCATCTATGCCCCTCGTTCCTTTCTTCTAAGTCTGCCAGCGAGTTAAAGCCCTTAAAGAATCTTATAATGTGCCTTTTACCCTTCAAGAACTGGAGACAACACTCTCTGCTTGCCGATCATCGGCAGCTGGGCCAGACGGCATACATATTCGTATGCTACAGCACTTACATCAGTCTGCTCTTACTGTTCTCTTACGACTCTTTAATCTTATATGGTCGCAAGGAGTTCTTCCACAGCTGTGGAAGTCTGCTATTGTTCTCCCTTTTCGCAAACCATGTACTACAGGACGTGATACCTCTCACTACCGTCCCATCGCTCTTACCAGTGCAGTTTGCAAGGTGATGGAACGTCTAGTTAATACACGTTTGATGTGGTATTTAGAGACGCACAATAGTCTATTCCCTAGTCAATATGGCTTCCGTAAGGGCCGTTCTGCCATTGACCCCTTTGCTGCGCTTGGATACGTATATTCGTAATGCCTTTGCTAATAACCACTCGGTTATCGCTATCTTTTTCGACCTTGAGAAGGCTTATGACACAACTTGGAGATATAATATCTTGGCCCAGGCCCACTCCTTAGGCCTACCATTCTTTCTTAAGGCCTTCTTAATTGACAGACATTTCCGAGTCTGGGTTAGTGATGAACTTTCCCCGGAATTTGTCCAAGCTGAAGGTGTCCCCCAGGGATGTGTTCTGAGCACAACACTCTTTCTACTTGCTATAAATAATCTGGCATCTGTTCTCCCATCCAATATTTGGTCATCGCTCTATGTGGATGACTTTGCTATAGCTTGTGCAGGTGCTGACTGTCACCTCATTGCAGTTTCCCTCCAGCATGCCATCAACCGGGTTTCTGATTGGGCCACCACTCACGGGTTTAAATTTTCTAGTGGCAAAACTCATCAAATTACGTTTACTAGACGTTCAGTGGTCTCTGATCATCTATTGTACCTATACGGCTCACGTATCTCAGAACGTGATACAGTCAGGTTTCTCGGCCTCCTGTTCGACCGTCGATTATCCTGGAAACCTCATATTACCTCTCTGAAGGCAACTTGTCACACCCGGCTGAACCTCCTTAAAACCCTCGCACATCTTTCATGGGGGCTGATCGTAGAACTCTCCTTCGTCTACATTCAGCCCTAATTTTATCAAAACTCGACTATGGTGACCAGATATATTCGGCGGCCTCCCCTGCAACTCTTTCCATCCTTAATCACATCCATCACCAGGGATTACGCTTATGCCTTGGTGCATTTCGTTCTTTCCTGGGGGAGAGTCTCTATGTAGAAGCGAACATTCCATCCTTGTCCTATCGTCGTGATGCACATTGCATTCGCTATTATGTTCGCTCTCATGACCTCCGCAATCCTTCCATGTATAGGATTGTTACAGATGTTAGTAGACGATCTTTATTTGTTCGTCGTCCCTGCTTACTTCGTCCTTTTTCTCTTCGTCTACATTCACTCTTGTCTTCCCTTCAGCTACCACCTCTATATGTTCCAGTGACATCTCCCTTTCCCATACCCCCTTGGGAAGTTCCTGCTGTCCGTGTCTGTTCTATTCCTCTCCCTTGCGCGAAAGCCCGCCTACCTACTGCGGCTTCTCGCTCTTTTTTCTAGACCACTTCCGCTCTCATTCCCATGACATCGCAGTATACACTGATGGTTCAAAGTCGTCTGACGGCGTCGGATTTGCAGCAGTGTTTCCGGACAGCGTCGTGCGAGGGCATCTATTACCCTCGGCTAGCATATTTACGGCTGATTGTATGCCATTCTTGTGGCACTTATCCGTATTGCATCTATGCCTGTATCACCATTTGTGGTCGTTTCAGACTTCCTTAGTGCTTTACAGGCTATCCGTAAATTTGATACACTTCACCCCCTAGTTCTTCGTATCCAACTTTGGTTACGCCGTATCTCTAGCAAGCATAAAGATATTGTTTTTTGTTGGGTCCCTGGTCATGTTGATGTACAGGGCAATAAACAGGCAGACACTGCTGCGCGGTCAGCAGTACATGACCTTCCAGTTTCATATATAGGTGTTCCTTTTACAGACTATTTTGCGGTCATTGCTACCCACATTCGCACCCGTTGGCAACAACGCTGGTCTGACCGGCTAAATAACAAACTTCATTTTATTAAACCGAGTATAGGTTTCTGGCCTTCTTCTTGTCACCAATGTCGAGGTTGGGAGACTACACTCTCCCTTCTTCGCATTGGCCACATTCGTCTTACTCACGGGTATCTCATGGAGAGGTTCCCGGCCCCTCTCTGTGAGCATTGTCAGGTTCCAGTGTCTGTTCGACATATTCTGTTGGACTGTCCTCTTTATCAACGAGCACGCAGAATTTACCTTCAACGGCGTCTTCGCTCTGCAGCCCTTTCTTTACCTTCCCTTCTTGCTGATGGACCCTCCTTTAATCCTGACTCTCTCGTTGACGTTTTGACATAAACTGACTTACTACACAAACTCTAAAATATACCTCTAGCACCTCCCTCAGTCCCTTCTACCTCGATCTTTTGCTACTCTCTATCCCTGCACTATCCACTATCCTTCTGTACTCCATACTCTACTAATCATCCATCTCCCGCTTACAATTCATTCTCCCTGCATCCTGTCCTGCCCCGCCGCGCTGTATAATCCTTGTGGTTTAGCGCTTCTTTTGATTGTAATAATAATAATTGCAGAGATGGGACAAAGACACAAGGGGTCACAATTGGCAGTTGAAGACTGAGATGAGTCAAAGGGATGTTAGAAAGTATTTCTTCAGTCACAGAGTTGTCAGGAAGTGGAACAGTCTAGCAAGTGAGGTAGTGGAGGCAAGAACCATACATAGATTTAAGACGAGGTATGATAAAGCTCATGGAGCAGGGAGAGAGAAAACCTAGATGAGTACACACACACACACACACACACAAACATACTCACACACACACACACACACAACATACATACATACACAGGGATGGGTAGACTACATCTTCTTCGACTGTAAGAAGGCTTTCGACACAGTACCGCAGAATAAATTGGTTAAAAAGCTAGAGGAGAGAGCAGGAATAGTAGGAAAAGTACTGCAGTGCAACAGGAAATACCTGACAGGAAACAACGTGTGTCGGTACAAGACGAGGTATCAGAGTGGGTTCATGTGTTGAGTGGAGTTCCACAAGGGTCAGTCCTAAGTCCGGTGATCTTTCTTGTATATGTGAATGACATGACAGAATAGAGGGATAGAGTCAGAAGTGCCCCAGTTCACAGACGATGTGAAACTAATTAGAGAATACAAGCGGACGGAGATCAGGTAAGCCTGTACAGGGATCTGGACAGGCTGCAAGCCTGGTCCAACAAGTGGCTCCTGGAGTATAACCCCAGCAAGTGGAAACCCATGATGTTTGCGGAAGGACAAATAAGACGCAGACGGAGTAGATTCTGAGAGGTCAGAGGCGGCAAAACTCATTCAAGGAAAAGGATCTTGTAGTGAGCATCATACCGAGCACATCTGAGCAGCACATAAAACAAATAACTGCTGCAGTATACGGGTGCCAGACAAGCCTGAGAACAGCGTTTCGACATGTAAGTAAGGAGTCATTCACGAGAGTGTACACCATGTACGTTAGTCCCATCTTGGAGTATCCAGCACCAGTATGAAACCCGCACCTGGTCAAACACATGAAGAAATTAGAGGAATTGTGAAGGTTTGCAACAAGGCTAGTCCCAGAGCTGACTGGTTTGTATTACGAGTAGAGGTTAAGGAAACTCATCCTGAGAACACTAATGGACAGGAGGGATAGGGGGGACATGAAAACGACGTGTAAAATATTGAGGGGAATTGACAAGGTGGATAGGGCTTGAATTGTTCATAGATGGGTCACCGGAACAAGGGCCACAGTTGGAAGTTGAAAACCCAGATGAGTCATAGGGATGTTAGGAAGTATCTTTTTAGACTTTGATTTGTCAGGAAGTGGAATAAGCTGGAGAGTGAAGTAGTAGAGGCAAGTTCCATACATAGCTTTAAGAAGAGGTATGATAAGGCTCATGGAGCAGAGAGAGAGTGACTTAGAATCGCCCAGTGAAGAGGCTAGGCCAGGAGCTATGACACGACTCCTGCAACCACACATAGGTGAGTACATATAGGTTAGTACACACACACACAGAGGCAGAAACCATACATAGTTTTAAGACGTGGTATGATAAAACAAACCATTCCACGGGTGAGGTTAGAACCCGCGATCAGAGAGTCTCAAAACTCCAGACCGTCGCGTTAGCCACTGGGCCAGCTAGCTTCAATAAGATTCATCCAACTAGGTATATTTCTACACCTAGTTGGATGAATCTTATTGAAGCTAGCTGGCCCAGTGGCTAACGCGACGGTCAGAAGTTTTGAGACACTCTGATCGAGAGTTCTAACCCCACCTGTTTGCAATCGTGTCATTACGATTTCGTGAGTGAGGTATGATAAAGCTCATGGAGCAGGGAGAGAAAGGACCTAGTAGCGATCAGTGAAGAGGCGTTGCCAGGAGCTATGGCACGACCCATGCAACCACAAATAAGAACATAAGAAAGAAGGAACACTGCAGCAGGCTTACTGACCTATGAGAGGCAGATCCATGTCACTCCCTGGCTTAGACCTGACTACCTGGTAGTCAGGTCACTTCCACTTAAGGAAGGAGCACGGAATAAGACCTAGTAGCACAACCTAGTCAGGTCCAACTCATACCAACCCACACCCACTCATGTATTTATCTAACCAATTTTTAAAACTACACAACGCCTTAGCTTCTATGACGGTACTCGGGAGTTTGTTCCACTCATCCACAACTCTATTACCAAACCAGTGCTTTCCTATAGCCTTCCTGAATCTGAACTTTTCCAACTTGAAACCATTGCTGCGAGTCCTGTCTTGGCTGGATATTTTCAGCACGCTATTTACATCCCCTTTATTTATTCCTGT
>WNWK01038937.1:0-17692 GCA_009830355.1 Cherax destructor
CACTGAGGCACTCAGTTTCGGGTGACTGCCCACTGAGGCACCCCAGTTTTCCTGGTGACGCCTCACTGAGACTCAGTTTCCTGGTGACGCCTCACTGAGGCACTCAGTTTCCCGGGACTTCACTGGGGCCCCCATCATTCCCCCCTTACCTCCTCCCATTACTCTAGTTTTTTTAATAATATCATACCCTCATCCTGGTCTTACTCTAGTGTTGTCCTGTTATCATTTTTTTGTTTACATTTGTCATTTTGTTCTGCCTTTCTTTTTTTTCACTTTGCTAATTAATTTCTCTATTTGTTGTCTTAATCCTCTGCTCTGTGTTTATTCCATGCTCTGTTGTTTCTTGTCTTTATCAGTTACATTTCGCAGTTGAATAATGGACTTTTCATCTTGATTTTTTCATTTTCGTGGGTAAAAAATTTTCCCCTTTCTGTCTCCTAGTACTTCCCTGTTTAAACAGCATAATCTCTCCCATTGCTTCTCTTTGCAGTTCTCCCCCACCGGATAATTCAAGAAGTCTCTTATGGGTCCATGATCCCTCTTATAGAGTATTTTTTTTGGCTTTTTCCCTATTTATATTTATAGGATAATTCCCAGTAGGTAGTTGATGTTCGGGATATATTGTCACTCCCACCCAGGGGGAGTGACCACTATATCAGAAATATCGAAATATCTTTTCCCAAGATATCCCGGGATATAATGGTCTTATATCTGATGTATTCAAGAAGATCAGGATAGCCTCGTGGTTCCTTCTTCTTGCGTCCCTCATATAATAAATACACGAAATTCTTCAGCCATCTGAGTGAAAAAAGGTGCACTTGTCAGCGTCCCCATGTATTCCCCGTTTTTTTATTATTCCCACATTTTTAATTTCCCCTTAACGAACCGGGTATCTTTAGTTTTTAAACCCGGAGGAGTTTACTACAGACCTACAGGTCACCTGGGGGACTGACCATAATAAACTTTTTTCCCTATTTTGCAGTTAGAAAAAAGAGCTATTTTTGGATATTCTGTCTTTGAATAAATCATGAATTTCTTAAAATATCCCGTGTTATTAGTGGCACACTGCCATCTCCGTTGCATAATCACGTTTAATACTCCTCTTATATATTTTATTGTGTGGATCACCGTGAAGGTAAGGCAAGGCCAAGGGCAGCCGGGAACTGTCTTTCCCTGGTGTGCAAGTGAAGACTCGACTCTCGGTTTAGCAACGAGGCCGCGGTGGCAAGGTGATTACTGTTCTTATTCTCTTGTTGTCAGAGACTTGTACTGTTACTCTAGTGGTGGCATAGACTTGTACTGTTACTCTAGTGTTGGCATAACTTGTACTGTTACTCTAGTGTTGGATAGACTTGTACTTTCTCTAGTGTGGCATAGACTTGTACTGTTACTCTAGTGTTGGCATAGACTTGTACTGTTACTCTAGTGTTGGCATAGACTTGTACTGTTACTCTAGTGTTGGCATAGACTTGTACTGTTACTCTAGTGTTGGCATAGACTTGTACTGTTACTCTAGTGTTGGCATAGACTTGTACTGTTACTCTAGTGGTGGCATAGACTTGTACTGTTACTCTAGTGTTGGCATAGACTTGTACTGTTACTCTAGTGTTGTCATAGATCCATCCTGTTACTCTAGTGTTGTCAGATCCATCCTGTTACTCTAGTGTTGTCATAGATCCATTCTGTTACTCTAGTGTTGTCAGATCCATCCTGTTACTCTAGTGTTGTCATAGATCCATTCTGTTACTCTAGTGTTGTCATAGATCCATCCTGTTACTCTAGTGTTGTCATAGATCCATCCTGTTACTCTAGTGTTGTCATAGATCCATCCTGCTACTCTAGTGTTGTCATAGATCCATCCTGCTACTCTAGTGTTGTCATAGATCCATCCTGCTACTCTAGTGTTGTCATAGCCTCGTCCTTCTCCCTAGTTTTATCATAGTTTAATATCTTTATTATGCACCCCATACCCATCCTGTGGGCGGTAGTCAAAGGATTACAGAGGCACATAATGGGTCCAGGGACTGTACCTCAACATTACAGAGGCACATAATAGGTCCAGGGACTGCCTCAACATTACGAGGTCATAATGGGTCAGGACTGTACCTCAACATTACAGAGGTACATAATGGGTCCAGGGACTGTACCTCAACATTACAGAGGCACATAATGGGTCCAGGGACTGTACCTCAACATTACAGAGGTACATAATGGGTCCAGGGACTGGGCCCCAAAGTTCTGATAGCTAAACAAGGTACAAAGGTAATGAACTCCAGGTAGATCTGGTCACAATAGCCTCTCAACCAACGTGGGTTTTTGGTTATGGTAAAAAAACGGAGTAACGTCGCATTCAAATTACAGTCGGCTTTCTGTTCAGTTCCTTGAGCTGAACAGCAAGGATGATGGGTGAGTCCGTCCTTATACGAGGGAGCTAATGGTTGAATGGGTCTGGTCACTGCTCTGGTTGCTTGGTAGGTCACCAACCCACCCACAAGGTTGATTGTTCCAGCCACAAAAAGGTTGATTGTAGTTTGAAGTCTTTGTTATTCGAGTCTGAGCACACACACATATGTGTGTTTGTGTGCACAGTCAGAAAAGGTAAGTTGAGTTATAATAGGAGAGACATCAAGACAATCAGAACAGACCACGGAACGGGTGGGGGGTTGAAGCCATGGCAGGTGAGTATAGAAATGTACCTAGTTGGATGAATCTTATTGTAGCCTGCTGGCCCAGTGGCTTAAGCTCTGGCCTGGAGTTTTACCACTCACTTGCCATGGATTTAAACCCCACCCGGTCCCTGGTTTGTTAAGATTTCGTGAGTCAGAACGGAATCGCCTAAAGAGTGAATGAAGATTCGACCTACGAACCCCGCGTTTATAGGCTGGCATGCTTGTTTTGATGTTATATAGGATGGGCCATGGTTTGAGGCTAGCGATCTTTCACCTTTTTTTAAATTGGTGCTACATTTTTGACCCTCCATGATTCTCGTATAGTTCCCCATTTTTTTTTACTGAACAGGTTTGCAACTGTTGCACACAAATGCTATGCATTTTTTGAGAAGCTTAGCCAATATTCCATCCTTGGCCGTCTCAATATGCAACTCTTACTACCGTTACGGTTATAGTATTATCCTTATATTAATGCAGTTTATCCACAATATTTTTTTAATAAAATACTACGAAACCTCAGTGAGAGGGGACGAAGAATGGCGTTATATTTATTGCAGTATATTGTGTGGTTCATCAGCTGTTACAAAATCGTAAGTAACGTCAGTGTTATGTCACACTTGAGTATTTTGTGTCGGCATTGGTTTCCCAAGTGAGACTAGTGGACCAACATTGACTGATACATGGTGCCTTCATAACAGGAGAATGCAGGAACACTGCAGTAGGTCTGTTAGCCCATGCTAGGCAAGTCCAGCTCAGTGTTATAAAATATTGACAAGTTGAAGATTAAGACAAATGTACAACAGTTGGCCTACAGAGTAGGCTTTAGTCAAAATTTGAGGTGGTCAGTCCCTCAGCCTGGAGAAGAGTTCAGCTCCATGTTTATACCTATTCAACACTATATCCCCCGTTATTTAATCATGTTTTACATTTGTACATTCAGACATATCATCCATATATCTACTTCCCAGAGTGCAAATTCAATGTTTTTAGTCTACCTCGTAGGAAAGATTTCTGATATCTGAAAGATATTAAATTAGGTTAGGTAAAGTTTGTCAGGAAACAGGACAAGTGTTTCCTGACTCGGGTCTTAGTTATATGATGAACCACAGCTGGAGCTTTTGGTCATCTGACCGAGGCCTTTTCCTGGCTTACCCCTCCATCACTTTAAAAATAATAAGTTAGATGGCTATTATATGAGTGTAAAGCCTCGTATGTTTATAATCTAGTTACTTTGTTAGTCTTACAAAATACCAACTACATGAGGGGTTGAAACAGCATTTCACATATACACAGAAATCAGAAATCTTGGTGTGTGTATATATAGTATATATTCCTGCTATACAAACTCTAGCCATAGACATTTCTAAATAAGGGGCTTGTGACTCGCTAGTCTTGATAATAAAAACAATTGTGGGCTGCAATTTGCTTCTGCAACATTAAAGGGGATATGAATTTCCCCAGACAAATGTACACAGCCCAGTTTCCACAATTTACGGTATCCCCCAGTGACGAAATTGTTTGGAGTATTTTGAAAGTCACTGCCAAAAGGTGGTAAAAATTGGTATTGAATACACATTGCAACATCGATCAGTCGATTCAAAAGGTATATTCTTAAATGTTCTCGTCTTTAAATGCATTGTTGGGGTATGACCTCAATCAATAAGCAAATCTTAGCCTCAAGCAAGGTCAGAAAAAGTGAAATCTATTTTCCCCCTGATTAAGACTGAACCTGAAAAAAATGCCCAGTACAAATGGGTACCGTATTAAGTACTCTTTTAAACACTATGCCCCTCAGCGATTTATTTGCGAATTTGTTTTAAAATAGTTGGAAAGTCTGCCAAGTAATTGAATTAGGGAAAACCCTTTACCCATCTAACATTTGCTAAATCATTCTCCTAGTCTGTAGTTTTCGACTCCTTTCCAGTCGACTCACACCCAGGTATCTATTTTACTGATAGCTGAACGGACAGCAGGTGTAGGGTGACTAACACCCAGGCACCTGCTACTGATAGAAAGTGACAGCAGGTGTGGGTGACTAAACCCAGGCACCTGCTTACTGCTAGGAAGTGACAGCAGGTGTAGAGTGACTAACACCCAGGCACCTGCTTACTGATAGGAAGTGACAGCAGGTGTCTTGGGGAAAAACATCCTAATGTTTCCATCCCGTACCGGATCGAACCACGGACCTCAGTGTACATTGTACTGCTTGCTGTCACTGGTTTAGCGCTTCTTTTTGATTATAATAATAATTGCTGTCACTTGCCACATACATACATTGTCCCCCCTTAGAAAATACTCAAAAAAAAAAATTATTTTATATTATACCAATACAAGAACACACATATTATCTATATATGATTGTTTTGAAACTTGGCAGTGATAATATATATTAATTTCTGTATTAGGGTTGGGAAAATATTTTATTAAAAAATTATGGAGTAGAAAGTGTGAGGTCCTGGAGGTATATATTTATCCTGGTGTTTCTAAATGGCATATGGTACCAGGGTCATCCAGACAACTTTTCTGCATGTGACCTTAACCTAGGATGGGGAGAGAAGGTTTTGCCCGGAAATAAGAGAGGTGCTTGTGACGCGGCTCTTAAGGAAACAGCTAACTGGAGTTTTGGTCGGATGTCCGAGGAATATGATAATACTATACAGTACTGACAAGTTAAAGACACTTGTGTAATAGGTTTTTTTCCCGGGAAAGTGTCGCCTACACGGTAGGCTTCCTCAGTCAGTAGAGAGGAAGCAGAAACAGTAGAGATGTAAAGACTGTGTAATCTGTCCCCAATCCTTGAAGACTTAGTTTGAGGTGGTCAGTCCCTCAACCTGGTCGCAGTATTTTAGTTCCTTAAAACCACTTAATGTGGATTCATTAATATATATACTGCTTGTGAGACTGACATTCCCGGTGTAGAATGATGGCAGTCATGTTGTATCTACGGCCAAGGAATGTCCTGGGCGCAGGGGGTGGCAGATCCAGTGTTCTTTTTTTGTAGCAAAGCTCACACTTCACACGCCGAGGGTCCGGGTTCGATTCCCGGCGAAGGGGTAAATTGGGGGTGTTCCCTTACACCGGTTGTCTATGTTCACCCATCAGTAAAATGGTACCTGGGTGTTAGTGGATTGGTATGGGTCGCATCCTGGGACAACTGACCTAATTTGGGAAATGCTCAGCATAACAAGGGGCTTTTTATTTAGTAGTATGTCACTGATGTCAGCTTTTGGTCTGTATAAGTTGTATCATGTACTTGTAGAAATAAAGATTATTATATTATTATTTCTCTGCGTTTGGTAAAATTTTTTCATTCAGTGGGGAAAAGGTGGATTATAATTACTATTATGAAACATGGTGAATCCCCGAGTCAGTTATCGGTCAGTTATCCCTGAGTCAGTTATCGGTCAGTTATCCCTGAGTCAGTTATCGGTCAGTTATCCCTGAGTCAGGTATCGGTCAGTTATCCCTGAGTCAGTTATCGGTCAGTTATCCCTGAGTCAGTTATGGAGGATGAACCAGTAATAAAAGCAAGAAAATGCATCACGGGGAAAAAACCAAGTCATGGAAGAGTGCAAGGTGATACAAAAGGGAAAATAAAAGGAGAGGGGGCTACCTTGCTTTTACATGCAAGTATTTACAGCGACCTTGTAGCCCCGGTGGCAAGAAGGTTCAAGGTGGCCGTGTTGAGGTAGATGTCATCTTTGCAACACCTGTTGTAGTGACCAGGTTGTGAAGCCATCACTACATGACTATATACACTTGGAAAAAACTTTGAGGAATTTTATGACTCACTTGCAATGTGTTATAACCCAACCTCTACCAAAATATATAAGCAAGTGAATATATACAAGTGAATCAAGACTCGCGCCTGAATGAAATTAGGATAATGAGTTATGACGAAAGAACACGAAAGCTTAGCTTTATATTAACGGGGATATGATCACGACATACAACATTCTCCCAGGAATAATCATGGTGGACAAGGCTCTTCACCAGACACAACAAGAGGGAGGCAGAGTTAATAATTACTATTCACCAGACACAACAAGAGGGAGGCAGAGTTAATAATTACTATTCAACAGACACAACAAGAGGGAGGCACAGTTAATAATTACCACTCTCAAATGAGCCACCGAGATATCAAAACAGATTTTCAGCCTAACAAAGGTAAAGCAGTGAAATATACTTCAATAACAGTGGAAAAGGACTACATACAATGATTAAAAAAAAAAAAGATATGACTCAGAACATCGTGAGAAGACGCACCCAGGACTGACTCAGAACATAGTGAAAAGACGCACCCAGGACTGACTCAGAACATAGTGAGAAGACGCACCCAGGACTGACTCAGAACATAGTGAGAAGACGCACCCAGGACTGACTCAGTACATAGCGAGCAAACTTACCCAGGACGTAATGAGATTTACTAAGAGCATCGTAAGGAAACTCAGGATATAGTGAGGAGACTTACCCAGGACGTAGTGAGTGAGGAGGTCGGTGCACCCAATGATGAAACGGAGAGCCAAGACTGTGGGAAAGTTGTACACTCCACACAGAACTAAAGAAGCCGTCGTCATTACCACCTGGGAAACCACAAATACAATTTTGCGTCCATACCTGAGGAAAGGGATGAAAAACATGAATATCATGTAGTGGGAAAAATGAGGTGACCCTTTATGTTCAGTTCTTTCTTTATCTCTGTCTTTCCTTTTCACCATATTTCCTCACTCTTTAATATATTCTTATTAGTGTATCTTTTTGCACACAGAACAACACACAGTAGCAGTAAGTGCTGTAGACGCTCACTGACCAAGATGTGCAACATGAATAAAGAGGAACTCAGAGAGTTATTAAGATCTAACAGCAGGAGTCCTTACGTCCAGATAAAGGTCTTTGTTTCTGAATGGCATTTGAAGCAGATAATTGTTATGTAAGTGGTTGAGAAAGCCAACAAGTTGATGAATGAGACACTTGTGAAACACTTGGGTTTCTATATTTAATAATAATAATAATACCTTTATTTACTACAAGTACATGTACAAGGTATACAGGCTTAGCTGACATCAGTGACCTACTACTATATAGAAAGCCGCTTGTTATGCTGAGCATTTCGGACAAATTAGATCAGTTTTGTCCCAGGATGCGACCCGAACTAGTCGACTAACACCCAGGTACCCATTTTAAACTGATGTTTGAACAGGGACAGGGACAGCAGGTGTCTTATGGAAACACGTCCCTAATGTTTTCCAGCCGTACCGGAGATTTGATCTCCGGACCTCAGAGTGTGAGCTGAGTGCGCTAGCGATCGAGCTTCGTTTCGCCAGCTAGTGGCTTCCTCAGTTCAATAGGTCAGTGGTCACGTGTTGTTAACCTGTCCTAAGCTGTCTGGGAATTAGCGTGGGGTGATACCGAGCACATGGCTCGCTGCAGTGTTTTAGAATCTCAGGTTGAAGTGTTGAACAAGGAGGTTCTACTTCTTCAGGAGGAAAATAGGAGGCTGAAGCTTCGCCTAGATGGGTGTGGGAGTGAGTGATGGTTTTAGCTGGTAAGGAGGAAATGGTTACCAACAGTGAGAGTGGCAGCCGCTTTAAGTGGCAAGTGGTTCAAAATTCAGGAAGAAGGAAGATAAAGAAGGTTAATAGAGAAGATGTGAAGGTAGGAAATCGATTCTCTGTTCTCCAGGACGAGTGTACTTCAGTGGTCAGTGAGATTAAAGGTACCAATGACTCCCCTGCTAATCAAGGTAAGAATATCCTGATTGTGGGAGACTCTCAGGTAAGATATATGGACAGTGCTTTTTGTAACAGAGAGAGGAAGGTCAGACAGAGGGTGTGCCTCCCAGGAGCTGGTATTGGTGACATAGTCAGCAGGTTGGAAAATATTATGTCAGGTAATGGGAACAAGCCTATTATCTGTCTTAGTGCTGGTGGTAATGACATTGGGATAGGCAGAAGACAGGAGCTACTAGATAAGTATAGGTCAGCCATAGAAGTCGTTAGGTCTAAGGGAGGTATCCCAATCATATGTAGCATTTTGCCTAGAAAGGAAGTGGGCAATGAATGGATGTCTAGGGCAATTGGTATAAATTTCTGACTAAACAGGTACTGCAAGGAGCTTGCAATTCCATTCATTGATAACTGGAACAAATTCTATGGCAAACGTGATATGTATGCAAGGGATGGGGTTCATCTCTCTGGGGCTGGAGTGGTTACATTAGCCAATTCGATTGAGGGGGTCATTGGAGACTTGTCTAGGACTTTAAACTGATAGATTATAGAGGTATGGGTGTTTGTGGGAAACAATCAGGCTGTAGTAATAGGCCTGGAAAAAGCAGATATTACCAGGATACCCCAGGGATATGTTTAAAAGATAACATTAAAAATAAAGTTGTTTGTAAAGGCAAATCAATTGATCAACAAACAAAGAGAGATAGTAGAGGGCAACAAGTGACTAGCTTCCTTAAGATTTGCTATACAAATAGTAGGATTCTAAGAAATAAGATAGATGAAGCTAAGATTACTTGCAAGTGCAGGTAATATAGATATTATTGCTATAACAGAGACCTGGTTCATCCTGAAAGATAGAGAATGCCTTCCGAGTGCAACATTCAGGGTTACAAACTATTCCACACTGATAGGGTCAACAGGAAGGGTGGTGGAGTGGCGATGTATTTCAGAGATAATTTAAATTGTTGTGTTAGACAAGGTATAAGTTTAGAAACACCGGACTGACCCTCAAGTCTGGATAGGGAGTGCAGTAAGCTGCTATGGGACGAAATTCATAAGACGTCTGGATATGAAAATGTTGTGTTAATGGGAGATTTTAACTTTAGACAAATTAATTGGAACAATGAGACAGGTAATCTCGAGTCTAGTGACTTTCTTGATACGGTTCAGGATTGTTTTTTAAAACAGTTTGTGACAGAACCAACTAGAGATAGTAACTTGCTTGATTTGGTTCTTGCTAACAAAGAATCACTAATTAATAATCTTGAGGTTAATGAAGAGCTTGGGGAAAGCGATCACAAATCACTTAGTTTTAATATATCGTGGAATTACCCAGGTAACTGCAATCAAGTCTCTGTTCCAGACTTTCGTGTAGCCGACTTCATGGGGCTGAGAAATTACCTAGGTGGGCTAAATAGGGATGACCTGACTATGGGTCAGGTAGGTGGTTTGGGTTGTCAATATGACGTTTTTCAGAGTGTAGTTCTAGCTGCCCAGACAACTTTTGTTCCAAGTAGAGAAATTAGATCTAACAAAAATGATCCTAAATGGATGAACAATAGATTAAAACATCTCATTGGTCAAAAGAGAGGCATATAAAGGCGTATCAAAAGAGGGGATGGACAGATAAGAAATCAATATTATCAATTAAAGAGAGAAATAAAAAAAGGAATAAGAAAAGCAAAAAGGGATTATGAGGCTAAGGTCGCAAGGGATTCGAAGACTAACCCAAAAGGGTTCTTTCAGGTATACAGAAGTAAGATTAGGGACAAGATAGGCCCACTTAAGAGTAACTCAGGACAGATCACGGACAGTGATAAGGATATGTGTGAAAGTTTCAATACTTACTTCCTCTCAGTTTTTACTCAGGAAGATACTAGCGGAATTCCAGAAATAATAAATTATGTAGAACTGGAAGATAATAGACTATGCTCGATTGGGGTAACTAGTGACATGGTCCTCAGACAAATAGAGAAATTAAAACCTAACAAATCCCCAGGCCCTGATGAACTGTTTGCAAGAGTTTTAAAGGAATGTAAAGAGGAACTTAGCAAACCTTTGGCAAATCTTTTCAATACAAACTGGCATAGGGCCAGACAAGTGGAAAAGGGCAAATGTAATACCTATTTACAAGGCAGGTGACAGGTCCTTAGCTTCGAACTATAGACCAATAAGCCTTACCTCCATAGTTGGTAAATTTATGGAATTAATAATTGCCGAGGCAATTCGTAGCCATCTTGAAAAGCATAAATTGATTAATGAATCTCAACACGGTTTTACTAAGGGGCGTTCCTGTCTTACGAATTTACTAACTTTTTTCACTAAGGTGTTTGAGGAGGTAGATCATGGTAATGAATATGATATTGTGTATATGGACTTCAGTAAGGCTTTCGATAAAGTTCCACATCAGAGGCTACTGAGGAAACTTAAGGCACATGGAATAGGAGGAATTTTTTTCCTGGGTAGAGGCATGGTTGACTAATAGGCGGCAGAGAGTTTGCATAAATGGAGAGAAATCAGAATAGCGGCACGTCTCAATCGGTGTTCCACAGGGGTCAGTTTTGGGCCCCCTGTTGTTTACAATTTATATAAACGACATAGATGAGGGAATAAATAGTAACATAAGTAAATTTGCTGATGACACCAAAATAGGCCGTCCAATTCATTCAAATGAGGATATTAGAGCACTCCAGGATGATTTGAATAGACTGATGCAGTGGTCGGAGAAGTGGCAGATGCAGTTTAATGTAAACAAATGCAAAGTTCTAAATGTTGGGCAGGACAATAACCATGCCACATATAACCTGAATAATGTAGATCTTATTACTTGTGATTGTGAGAAGGATTTAGGAGTTCTGGTTAGTAGTAATCTGAAGCCTAGACAGCAGTGCATAAGTGTTCGCAATAAAGCTAACAGAATCCTTGGCTTCATATCAAGAAGTATAAATAACAGAAGTCCTCAGGTTGTTCTTCAACTCTATATATCTTTGGTTAGGCCTCATTTAGATTAGATTATGCTGCACAGTTCTGGTCACCGTATTACAGAATGGATATAAATGCACTGGAAAACGTACAAAGGAGGATGAAAAAGTTGATCCCTTGTATCAGAAATCTTCCCTATGAGGATAGACTGAGGGCCCTGAATCTGCATTCTCTAGAAAGGCATAGAATTAGGGGGGATATGATTGAGGTGTACAAATGGAAAACAGGAATAAATAAAGGGGATGTAAATAGCGTGCTGAAAATATCCAGCCACGACAGGACTCGCAGCAATGGTTTCAAGTTGGAAAAGTTCAGATTCAGGAAGGATATAATAAAGCATTGGTTTGGTAATAGAGTTGTGGATGAGTGGAACAAACTCCCGAGTACCGTCATAGATGCTAGTTTTAAAAATAGGTTAGATAAATACATAGGTGGGTGTGGATGGGTGTGAATTTGGACCTGACTAGCTTGTACTACCAGGTCAGTAGCTGTACTAATTCCTTAAGTGGAAGTGACCTGACCAGGTGGTCGGCTGACCAGGTGGTCGGCTAGACAATTATATGAGTGGTGCGGTTTGGTGTGAATTGGTCCTGACTTGCTTGTGCTAGGTCAGATGCAGTGCTCCTTCCTTAAGTGAATGTAACCTGACCTGGCTGGGTCGGGGCATTGGCTTAAGCCGTTGGAGATTTGGACGTGCCTCGCATGGGCCAGTAGGCCTGCTGCAGTGTTCCTTCTTTCTTATGTTCTTAATACAGAGAATAATAATGGAAGATGAGGAGTTTGATGTAATCAGTCCCTCAGCCTGTTAATCACTACAATTACCTAACCTTAATACCAGTATAATTATTGAGTCACTATAGAATAAGATCTAGTATAAGACCTAGGCATACTATTGGTCTTCTTGTAATAAGTATTTCATAAAATGTACTAATACCATAAAATATGTAAACCCCACTTTGTAATATTATCAGAAATAAAGAATTTGAATTTGAATTAGTCCATCAAGAGTGATGGAGTGAACACATCGACTCTTTCATATCTTCCGCCATTCTTCTCTCTCCTAAACCAGTAATTTCAAAACTATTATTGTGCAGACTTTGATTTTAATAGATTAAATATTTAATTAAATTTTATATGCATGAATTAGGACTCGACTTGAAAGGCTGAATATCTACAGCTCGTCTACACAAGCTCTACATAACTCACGAAATCGTAATGACACGTTTGCAAACAAACCATACCACGGGTGGGGTTCGAACCCGCGGTCAGAGAGTCTCAAAACTCCAGACCGTCGCGTAAGCCACTGGGCCAGCTTACGCGACGGTCTGAAGTTTTGAGACTCTCTGACCGCGGGTTCGAACCCCACCCGTAGTATGGTAAGCTCTACATAATTTGGGTACCATTTCCGTCATTTGATGTTGGACTCTAATATGTCTATATCCATCTTTATAAATGACAGCACTGCACAAAATACTCTAGCACATGTAGCATCAAACTGAATGATCTACCAATAAAGATTATGATTCTGCTTGCTGTGTTTGCTGCCTCAGTTCAACGGTTACTGATCTTTACATATGCTACTGCTCCTTTCGTGACTTCTCTTTAGTTTCTTTTATTTAATCCTTCTTGTTTGTAAAATAATTATTAGGTATCACTAAAGGGGTACCTTCAAAAGGTTACCTGATTTTATTTCTTCCTTCTATTTATCGATATTATTTTGCTTATAACTCGAGAAGGCCTCATCCAGTCAGCTTTATATTTTCAACACTTTTGTACAATGAAAAAGATCAAAGTATAAAAACAAATGGCATTTTCATGTGCTCTATGCCCAAAGTTATTGAACCTAATACCAGCATTCTAGAATGGCTTCGATAACTTGCAAAATCCTCAGTGGCGAAACTACTAACGTTCACAACGTTCAAATGTACAGATGCAGGTTTCGTGAATTTATGTTAAAATAGTGTAAAATTTGTATTCACATTAACAGTTCTCAGTAATTTAGGTGCTTTATCGTACATGTGTGTGCCGGGAAAGTTAGCTATACACTCTCTAGGTCAGCAATGTCGCCTGCCTTGAAGGGGTCAGTTAGTGTACAACAGTATGCCTGTATACCTTGTAAATGCACTTGCAAAAATACAGATATTATTATTATTATTATTATTATTATTATTATTTTTATTATTTTTATTATTATTATTATTATTATTATTGTTATTATTATTATTATTATTATTATTATTATTATTATTATTATTATTATTATTATTATTATTATTATCATAGGCTTGGGATCCCTGGTTTTAAAGGTGGTAGATACATTGTTATGGTCTTTGATTGTGAGATCCTCTGATATTATCACTCCCAGGTCCTTCACGTTACTTTTTTGCTCTATTGTAAGGTTAGAATTTGTTGTATACCCTGATACAGTTTTAATTTCCTCAAGTTTCCTATATCTGAGTAGTTGAAATTTCTCTTCATTGAATTTCAGATTGTTTTCAGTGACCCATTTGAAGATTTGGTTGATATCCGCTTTAAGTCTTGTTGTGTTTTCGATGGCTGACACTGTCATGGCAATTCGGGTCTCCTCTGCAAAGGAAGACACGGAGCTTACATCTCTGGCTATGTCAGATATGAGGATGAGGAATAGAATGGGAGCGAGTACTGTGCCTTGAGGAACAGAGCTTTTCACCGTAGCTGCCTCAATTTACTATTATTTTCTGTGTTCTATTTGATAGGAAGTTATAGAGCCATCTACCAACTTTAACTGTTAATCCTTTATTACGTGCGCTATTACACTGTGGTCGCACTCGTCGAAGGCTTTAACAAAGTCTGTGTACACTACATATGCATTTTGTTTATCCTCTATAGCATCCAGGACCTTGTCATAGTGGTCCAGTAGTTGGGTCAGGCAGGAGCGACCTATACCTGGAGTATACCTGGAGAGGGTTTTGAGGGTCAACGCCTCTACGGCTCGGTATGAGACCAGGCCTCGTGGTGGATCATGGTCTGATCAACAAGGGTGTTACTGCTGGACACACGCAAACTGATATGCGAACCACAGCCAGACTAGTCAGGTATTGACTTTAGGTGCCTTCCAGTACCTTCTCGAAGACATCCAGGAGTCTATTGGTAATCACCCTTGTGTATGCTGGGAGGCAGTTGAACAGTCTTGGGCCCCGGACACTTATTGTGTTGTCCCTCTGTGTACTCTTGGCGCCCCTGTTTTCATTGGCGGAATGTTGCATCTCCTGCCGAGTCTTTTGCTTTCATAGGGAGTGATTTTCGTGTGCAAGTTTGGTATTAATCCCTCTAGGATTTTCCAACTGTATAATATCATGTATCTCTCTCGCCTGCGTTTCAGAGAATACAAATCAAGGGCCTTCAAACGTTCCCAGTAATTTAGGTGCCTTATCGTACTTATGTGTGCAGTAAAAGTTCTTTGTACACTCTCCAGGTCAGCAATTTCGCCTGCCTTGAATGGGGCTGTTAGTGTACAGCAGTATTCCAGCCTAGGGAGAACAAGCGATTTGAAGAGAATCCTCATGGGCTTGGCGTCCCTAGTTTTGAAGGTTCTCATTATCCATCCTATCATTTTCCTAGCAGATGCGGTACATACATTGTTGTGGTCTTTGAAGGCGAGATCCTCTGACATTATCAGTCCCATTTCTTTCACATTACTTTTTCGCTCTATTGTATGGTTAGAATTTATCGTATACCCTGATACAGTTTCCTCAGGTTTTCCATATCTCAATAGTTGAAATTTCTCTTCATTGAACTTCGTATTGTTTTGAGTTACCCATTTGAAGATTTGCTTGATGTCCACTTGGACTCCTGCGGTGTCTTCAATGGAGATCACTGTCATAACTTCATCCGCAAAGGAAGACACGGAGCTATGGCTTACGTCTATGTTTATGTCAGATATGAGGATGAGGAATCGAATGGGAGCAAGTACTGTGCCTTGTGGAACAGAGCTTTTCACCGTTGCTGCCTCAGACTTTACTCTGTTTACTATTACTCTTTGTGTTTGTTTCTCAGGAAGTTATAGATCTATCTACCAACTTATCCTGTTATTTCTTTATCATGCATTTTGTGCAATATTACACCATGGTCACATTTGTCGAAAGTTTTTTTAAAGTCTGTGTGTTACGAACTCCTACCATAGTGGTGGTTAGGTAGTTAACCTGCCGGCCAGCAGTACCACTGGATACGTCATCAAACCCAATGTGGACTGCTGAGCCGGCCTGTTTGAGAGTGTTCACCAGACTGCCGGACAGAATACACCTACTTGAGTGTTCACTAGACTCTCATGGAATACACAAGGAGTATTGACCAGACCACGGATACAACGACTGGACTTTTCCTGCTGGCTTACATCGACTTCAGTTTCCTGCTGGCTTGGCATTAGCATGCTGGTCAGTATATTCGTCGGAGATATGCTACGGAGTTTCGAAGTGTTATGACACAGAGAACAGGGTGTCTTGTGACACGGTAGAGAAGGAGTGTTATAATGCGGGGAAAAGGGTGTCTTGTGACACGGTAGAGAAGGAGTGTTATAATGCAGAGACAAGGGTGTCGTGTGACACGGTAGCGAAGACACTGAGGTAGTGGTAAAGGTGTCGTGTGACACTAAAGAGATGTCTAAGTCAGGGTGTTGTGTAATGTAATTGTGTCCGGTGACACGGACACAAGTATTCAGTAACGTTCAGGGTATATTGTACCCTCATATGATATGATATGGGATGTTAGTGCTATCTGTCTGTAGTTCTTTGCAATTGCTTTACTGCCACCTTTGTAGAGTGGGGTTATGTCTGTTGGTTTTAGTGAGTGTGGGATGACCCGTGGCCATGCTCCCTCTCCATAGAATGCTGAAGGCACATGACAAGGTCTTCTCGCAGTTCTTGATGAACACGGAGTTCCGTGAGTCTGGGCCTGGGGCACAGTGTATGGACATGTTATTTATTGTTTTTTCGAAGTCTTGTGGAGTTAGGATAATATCCGAGATTTTTGAGATGACCAAGTTTTGAGTCTCGGTCCTAAATAATTAATTTACATTGTCGACCCTTTGACTGGTTAACGGATCGCTGAACACTGCAAACCTCACTCAAGGAAAAGGATCTTAGGGGTGAGTACAATACCGAGCACATCTCCTGAAGCGCACATCAACCAGGTAGCTGCTGCAGCATATGGGCGCCTGGCAAACCAAGTCATATTAGGACTTTAGTATCTCACTCATTTCTTTGCTGTCATCTGTGTAGGTCCCATCTCGCCTAAGCAAAGGCCCAATAATGGATGTTATTTTTCCCCTTAGATTTGGTATATGAGAAGAAGTATTTTGGGTTTCTTTCAATTTCCTTTATGGCTTTTAGTTCTTCCTGAGAGTCTTGCCTCCTGGAAGATTCCTTAAGCTAAAGTTCGATATTTGCTATTTCTCTGACCAGTGATGAGGGGAAAAAATGGCAAGTTTGGCGATGACACTATAATAGATCGCCAGATTAATCCTGATGAGGACACTTGAACGCTACAAGAACATCTGGATAGGTTGATGCAGTAGTCAGTGAAGCGGCAGATGTAATTCAATATAGACAAATGTAAAGTACTAAGGCAGGGAAAAGAAAATAGCCATGGCAGTTATGAAGTTAATCTCAATCACTCTGAATGCGGATAAGATTTTGAAGTTTTGGTTAGCATTAATATAAAGCCAAGACAACAGTGCGAAAGTGATCGCAATTAAGCTAATAAAAAGAATTTTTGGCTTCATATTTAGTAGTATAATTAGAGTCCTCAGGTTATACCTCAACTATATATCGTTGTTTAAGCCTCATTCAGATTATGCTGTGCAGTTATAATATAATAATATATTTATTTACTATAAGTACATGTACATGGTATTCAGGCCTAGTTGACATCAATGACATACTACTGTATAGAAAGCCCCTTGTTATGCTGAGCATTTCGGGCAAATTAGGTCCTTGTCCCAGGATGCGACCCACACCAGTCGACTAACACCCAGGTACCCATTTTACTGATCGGTGAACATAGACAACCGGTGTAAAAAAACACGCCCAATGTTTCTACCCTGCTGGGAATCGAACGCAGACCCTCACCGTGTGTAGGAGAGCTTTAGCCAACAGACCACGGGGCACTGGTTACTGTATTATACAATGGACATAAATGTGCTAGGAAATACATAGAGAAGGGTGACAACTGGACCCCATGCATCAGAAATCTTTCCTATAAGGATAGAGTGAAGGCAATTAATCTGCACTCTCTAGATAGGCGTACAATTAGGGGGATATGATTGAGGAGCGTAAATCC
>WNWK01038938.1:0-17691 GCA_009830355.1 Cherax destructor
AGTGCCTGAGCGCCCAGCTGGGCCATGGCCACACGTGTACGCGTCCGGGACGGATATCCGACTCGCCCAACTCTGAGTGGCCGCCTAATACCGAGTCAAAATAATTGTAAAAAAAAACTGTTGAACACCGATTTGGCCGAGCACTGACGCCGTCAAGCACCGGGGGTTCACTGTAATACCTGTTCGTTTACAAGCCGCACTCTGAGACTGAGACAAGCAGACGGAAAAACACACACACAGGCAGACAGAAAGACAGATAAGCAGAGCTAGACCGATCAACAGACAGATAGATAGATAGACAGATAGATAGACTGACAGATAGATAGACAGACAGACAGAAAGACATATAGATAGACAGATACAGACAGTGAAAACAAAGCGAGGGTTCCCTGCACACATTCATTCATCAATGTCACTGCCTTATAAGTAGTTATCTGACAATTGTCATAACACCATTCTTCAAGGAGTTTATTTATATACTCCAGGATGTCTAAAACATTGCTGGGACCTATAAATACTTCGTATATATTTATAGACAATAGTAAATGACCAAGGCAGGTGAAAATGTTCACCTGTTGGTGTGATTGTGACTATTTGAGTACTATTTCAGTACTTAATATTAGTGTTAGAACAAAGATTGGCTATGAAATCACAAGAACTATTATAAATTGTAATTATCAGAACATAAAAATTATATAAATTAAAATAAAAACAATAAAAAAAAAGTATATCCGCAATACTTATGCAAGCGGCACGACTTGATGTTGCCGTCAGGTGAGCATCCAGCACCAACTTGGCGGGCTTATATCTCGATAAGTACTGGCCCTAAAAATTTTTTAGCCTATCTTGTTTATAAAAATGCGCTCTTCAGTTTTAAAAAAAAATGATTTTTTTTTTTTTTCAAAATATTCGGAGCAGTACGTGAGTGAACGTAGATCTATGTGTGGACAGTTTAAGAGTTAATATAACCATCTTGCATAACACGTTGACAAATGCAATATCCTCAAATTGTAATTTAAGTAAACTTATTATCTGCTAAAAATACATGCTAATTTTTAACTATAACAAATTCATTCTATTTCTTTAGTATTAAGTAGTAAATAAGTCATTAACCCTTTCAGGATCCAAGGCCCCTCTCCGAAACTCGTTCTCAGGGTCCATGAATTTAAAAAAAAAAAATTCTTTTTTCTTATGAAATGATAATTTTTTTTTCTAAATCTAATAGGCTAAAAAATACATTTTTGCGATCAATACTCACCGAGATATAGAGGATTGAAGTTGGCGAAAATGGAACCGGAGTCGGCAACATCGCTGACTGCCGGTCACCCGGTAATATTTTTTTTTTCTTTCTTGGAGTTGTTTTCTGGTCTATTTTTTTTTTTTTCAAATAACTTTTATGGCCTGTGAGACCAATATAAGTGCTGTTTTTCAAATATTCACTCAATAATTATTACACAATAAACACACAAAGTTTCTTATCACTAATTTGTTTACAATAACAAATATTAGTTATTTATATTCAATCATATATATACAGTAGACAGTCATTTAGCACGAGATTATGTTGCATGTTACAGGTATTGCACGATTGAAGAATTGCGGCACATTATTATCTAACAAGACGTAAAAATGATATTACACTGTTGCGGGAGGGGAAAAAAAAATTTGAGCGCATGGTCGCCAGCGGTGGGTTAAACCATTGAGTCAGTGGGAGTCCTACTGAGGGTGGCTATGAGCCACATCAAGTGTTTAATGCTGATGAGACAAGTGTTTTCTGGAAGAAAATGCCAACACGAATTTATATCAGTCAGCAAGAGAAAAGTGCACCAGGCTTCAAGGCAGCAAAGGATCGCTTCACCTTGCTCCTTTGCGGTAATGCATCAGGTGATTTCAAGTGTAAGCCCATGGTTATTTACTGTCTAAGAATCCTCATGCTTTGAGGAAAAGGGAATTTGTTTTTCCTTCTCACAAACTGCAAGTAAGTTTCTTCAGGTATATACAGATACAGTTATACATAGATTATCATACATAGCAGCATATGTGTAGAGAACCTAGGATAACCCAAAAAAAGTCAGACAGAATGGAAATAAGTCACTCTGACTTTTTTGGGTTATCCTAGGTTCTCTACACATATGCTGCTATGTATGATAATCTTTGTAACTGTATCTGTGTATACCTGAATAAACTTGCTTACAGTTTGCGGGAAGGAAAAACAAATTAACATTTCCTCAAGAGGCCGTCTTGTTGGGGATCAGCAGGGTAGACTTCCGGCAGTCCGCAGCCACCCCCCGACACCACCCCACCATCCCACTATTCGTATTCCATACACGTCAAAAAAGTCATCTGCTACAAGCCAGCTGTTTGTGAAGAATGAGAGAGAGTGAATTGTGTTTTGATCTTTAAATTACTATATCTTATATCTGCCAAGCAACCATGACACCCAGTAGGCATAGCAGTGTTGCTCAGTGGCAAGAAAAGGTGTAAGCATTTAAGTCTTAGAATTAACGAAGAAAACAAAGATATTAGACAAGACATAAATAACCCTTGGCCATAATGAAGTGTTACTTTGTACACATAAAAAGATGTAAACATAAGTTTGTGTGACTGACTTGACTGGACGGACTGACTAACTGACTGACTGACTTACTGACTGACTTACTGAATGAATTGACTGACTGACTTACTGAATGACTTGACTGACTGACTTACTGAATGACTTGACTGACTGACTTACTGAATGACTTGACTGACTGACTTACTGAATGACTTGACTGACTGACTTACTGAATGACTTGACTGATTGACTTACTGAATGACTTGACTGACTGACTTACTGAATGACTTGACTGACTGACTTACTGAATGACTTGACTGACTGACTTACTGAATGACTTGACTGACTGACTTACTGAATGATGTGACTGACTGACTTACTGAATGACTTGACTGACTGACTTACTGAATGACTTGACTGACTGACTTACTGAATGACTTGACTGACTGACTTACTGAATGACTTGACTGACTGACTTACTGAATGACTTGACTGACTGACTTACTGAATGACTTGACTGACTGACTTACTGAATGACTTGACGGACTGACTTACTGAATGACTTAAAGTTAGACACTCAGTACAACCATTGACTTCAGTTCCAGAACCTCTACTATCCACCTCAGCCCAGTAGGGCCACAGCATAACTCTCCACTCTCTTCACAATCATTCACAAACACCAGCACCCACAATTTAAGGTAAATACTATTATTTGTTACATTTGTAGTCTTAAGCAGTAAAAACAACATAATACATCACGATAATTTACTACAATTACATATTCACTTTTATTTTGTAAGATCTGTTGGTCTAAAAAAAAACTTGTTTGTCTTTTTGGGGACTCCCAGGAACGTAACCGTATTTTTTCCATACGTTCTTTTAATTATCTAACACGACTTTTCCGGAACGTAACTACCGTGCTAAATGACGATCTACTCTACATACATGTAACTGATTCTCTGTCATCCATAAATGCTCTCAACTCATCAAGTATAACTTGTAGCATGCTCGTGTCAGAAGCCAGGCACAGGTATGGTAGGATTCTGGATAGTAGAGTCAGAGTGCACATGCTGTGGATTCCATCTCACATTGGTCTTCAGATGCATGATAGAACTGATAAATTGGCTAAGTTTTATGCTTTCAAAGAGGGGATAGATTACAATCTTGGCTTGTCAGTTAGCAGTTTGAGAACAATAATACAAAAAGAACTTCAACTGAATTTTATTGACTTAAGACTCAGGGAGTTTGACACCAGTCAGTCCATCTATCATCATTCTATCATGCAGGAGGAGCCACATGTCTATGGTGCATCCAACAAAATAAGCAGACTCTTGGATGTCACTACCGCCCGCCTCCGGCTGGGTTACAAGTATCTTTGGCAGGTTAAATCACCACCACCAGATGTAGACCAAACAAGATGTAAACTTTGCCAGTTGGATTATTGTCACACCCTGCGTCATTATGTACTGGAGTGCGATAAAATTAATGAATTCAGAGACTACTCATTCAGAAATGTTCAAGATATGTCAAAGTATTTTATCCACAGTGGTATATTACAGACCATTCTGGAAAAATACCCTGACTTTGCTCCCTGTAAATAAAGCATTGACACGTGTGTGTGTGTATGTACATGTGTGTATGTGTATGTGTGTATGTATATACATGTATGCGTGTGTATGTGTATATGTATATGTGTGTGTGTGTGTGACCCAACAATTAAAATTTGCACCAATAACTCATTACAGTTGTGGCTGGGTGTAGACTAATAGATTGCTCATTGCTTTATAATTTGTTCATGAGTACAACCATGTACAGACGTAAGTAAATTTACTTACATGATTCATTACCTTGTAACTAGTGAATTATTTACCATTGTACCTTGTTCAGCTATCAAAACTTTGGGGCCCAGTCTCTGGACCCTATATATACCTCTGTAATCTGCAAATACCTTTGTAACTTGTCATGATTGTGACCATCTGAGTTCATTACCTTTGTAACTTGCTCAGCTATCAACTTTGAGGTCCAGTCCCTGGACCCATTATGTACCTCTGTAATCTTTTGACTACCGCCCACAGGATGGGTATGGGGTGCATAATAAAGATATCAAACTAACTCTACATACATAGAGTCACTGGACATGTTTCTAGAAGTTCTGCAGCCTGTAGAAGTCTCTGAAACATGGTTCCATGCACAATGGTATTTCACATTCCACACATAAAACGAGTGTCTCTGCGTTGTTGTGGGTGTTTTTTTGTATGTGCACAGACAAAACACCTCTTCTGAGCCTTTTTCTTGCAAGCAGTAGCAGGTAGTTTTGTTAGGAAGTGATCACCAGGCCTCAGACAAGAGGGTAGGTGTTGATGACTTGGTGTTGGGCGGGTTTCTATTGCAGGTGTTGTTCCTTGGTACTTGAATATTATTTGTCTGATGACAGACAAACAAAATTCGCCATATGGTGGTTTGTTTGTGGTCTTCAACTTATAAATATTATAAGCATTGAGCATGGTAATGTCCCGAACACAATCTGCAAACCCAATCTGCATGTCACATTTGTCCACTAAGTGCATATTGAGGGTGTAGTCAATCACAGCTGCAGGTTTTAGAATGGGTTCATTGGTCTCTCTTCTCACCCTGCCAGTGTCTGTCATTTCGTTAGGGTGAATTGATGACAACAGCGTGACATCTCGTTTGTCATGCCACTGAAATACCATGATGTCATTGGCAGCAAACGCCTGCACCTGACCTCTACGAGTGCCTGCATCGAACCTAGGCATATGCTTACGATTTCCACGCACTGTACCGCACACATCTGTCAAGTTCACTCGCAAAAAATCACTGAGGGAGGGGCTTGTGTACCAGTTATCAGTATATAATATATGCCCCTTACCAAGATATGGTTCCATCATTGTTCTAACCACATCACCAGAGATACCCAATAACTTCCTGGTATCTTGCAATGTATAACTTCCAGTGTACACAATAATATCTAATACAATACCACTGTAGCAATCACAAAGCACAAACAACTTTATACCAAAGTGTTTCCTCTTGCTTGGTATATACTGCTTGAACGACAGTCTACCTTTGAACAGAATCAGTGACTCGTCAATAACAAGCTTCCTGAAGGGATAAAAATGCATATTGAATTTCTCTTTCAGATACAGAAACACATTTCTAATCTTATATAACCTATCGTTTCTGTCAGGCCTGGTTTGGTCTGAGAAGTGGAGCATCCTTAGCAGTAGCACAAATCGATTCACTGATATTATATCAATGGAAAATGGTGTTGCAATCAGGCGGTCTGTTGACCAGTATGATTTGACACTGTGCTTATACACATGTGGCATAAGCATTATTGTGGCAAAGAAAAGATACATCTCAGACACAGATGTCTCTTTCCATCTGTTGAGGCGTGATGCTGGTGAAAGTATTGTTTGCCATGGTGTACTTGTAGTATCTGTTGCTTTCCCTGACAATAATATCCATCAGGGGTTCATCAAAGAATAATTCAAAGCATTCCAGTTCAGTGGCATTGTTTCCAAGTTGACAAGATGGGCGTATTCCACATTGACTTTCATGAAACTGATGGGGACTGGGAATAAAATTGTCAGCTTCTTGCCAATCCAAAGTGCGGTCTGCTGGTGGGTACTGGATATTTACAGGTGGTTGTGGGGTTGTGAGGTTGTGGTTGTGGGGTGTGGGTGGGTGAGGGTTGGCTTTGTTGTAGCTGAGCTGACTCAGCGGCGTCGGTCCTGCATGGTCCACTGTTGGTGCCTCGCGCCTGGCACCACCACCACTACCACTACCAGATGCTTGTACATTTCTCATTCCAATTGCAAGAATATCATTGTCATTTTCACTATCACTTCCTGTTGTACGAAGCACTTTGTGTTGAAACTGCTGCGTCAGTGTGCCTTAGAGCCACACTCACTGCTCAGTCTGAGCTAGTGACTCCTTCCACCAACATCACTTACTGACCAGTAACACTACTGACAATGGTACAGGGTACCATACAGTATAGGGTACCATAGGTACAGGTACCATAGTACAGGGTACCATATGGTACAGGGTACCATATGGTGACAGGGTACCATATGGTACAGGGTACCATATGGTACAGGGTACCATATGGTACAGGGTACCATATGGTACAGGGTACCATATGGTACAGGGTACCATATGGTACAGGGTACCATATGGTACAGGGTACCATATGGTACAGGGTACCATATGGTACAGGTACCATATGGTACAGGGTACCATATGGTACAGGACCATATGGTACAGGGTACCATATGGTACAGGGTACCATATGGTACAGGGTACCATATGGTAGTACCATTGGTACAGGTACCATATGGTATAGTACATATGGTACAGGTACCATAGGTACAGATGCAAGTGATCCTTTGGAAATAAGTCACCTGAATTTGGGTTATCCTAGGAGTTCACATATGCTGCATGATGATAATCTATACGTAACGTATTTGGCACCTGAATAAACTTACTCAAGTGCTTGGAGTCGTAAGTTTATTCAGGTATACACAAATACAGTTACATATATTTATCATGCATAGCAGCATATGTTTGGAGAACCTAGGATAACCCAAAAAAGCCAGACTTATTTCCAATAGGGTCCCTGTACACTGTAATGTACATAATAGTATAATGTACCATATGGTACAATGTACCACATAAGTGTACTATATGGTACATTGTACTGTATGGTACTATTGCACCATATACCATTGTATATGGTACCATTGTACCATAACTGGAGTCTACCTCCAGGTAGACTCCAGGTATGGTACAATGTACAATATGGTTCAGAACCATAGAATTCCTCTTCAGATCCACTTCCATCAGTCTTAGAACTATAATTTGAGAAGAGGAGAGTCAGAGCTTCCTTGCCGTCAGGCATGCAGAACAAAGCTACTTTGCTGGCGTTCCCACAATGCCACGCGGGCTCCCAGATTTTTTGTATAGTGCTCACACTGACCACACAGACCCATTCTCTTAGATGTAGGCCTATCAGCCTTCTCATGCTAAATTTGAGGCCGCTAGAATTTAGGCGTAGTACTATGGTTTGGACCCAGAACTCAAAGCCGTAGAACTATGGCACGGACCCTGAAAGTGTTAAGTTCATAACTCGAGGTACCATTGTATTGTAAAACATACACTTATAACAATATGGTAAATAATGACTTATGACAAACAATCAAACAAATAAAAGGACAGTGTATATTGTACTACAGCACTGTACATGATTGATATTATGTTGAGATAACGCTTAACAAGATTCAGTCAAACCAGTGATAGTGAGGAAGTATGCTAGTTCTTGTTCATTTGTTATTTCAAAACTACTACCCGAGTCTGATAATTTTACCATGATAATGCCCTCACGCGTAAAACACTGATTGATTGCTACATTGTTATCTCGTTTAAGTTTACAAAGTCTGTATAGTAGGTTCTGTTGCCTTTTAGTTAGGCACTCATTAACATACACATTAATTTTTTCTTGATGGAGGAACTCATTAGGTCCTTTTTTTACATCAATGGAATTGAATCTGAACATAACACTTTACTTTTGACCCGGCCTGCCTAGCAATTGGGTTTCCTTGATATCGCTGGTTTTAACCCTTTCAAGGTTTCGGCCGTACTAGTATGGCTTACGCCCTAGGGTTTTCATTGTACAAGTACGCCTAAATTCTAGTGCCCTCAAATCAAGCAGAAACAGACTGGTAGGCCTAGATGTGAGAGAATGGGTCTGTGCGGTCAGTGTGCGCAATATAAAAAAAATCCTGCACCACACAGTGCATAATGAGGAAAAAAAAACTCCAACCGTGTTTTTGGTTTAAAACAGCGACTTTGCAGTCTTTTTTCGTATGGTATTTATGCTTGTATTTTCGTTTTCTTAGTCTCATTTGATAGAATGGATGATATACAGTCATCCCTTGGTTTTCGATTGTCTCCGTTTTCGCCGATTTTGGTTTTCGCTCACTTTTTTCGTGGAAAAATCGTCTCAGTTTTCGCTGATGGTATGGAACCTGTCCACCAGTGCCGCGCACATACAAAGGCCGCCACCGCCACCCACGCACATTGTCACGCAGTCTAGCATTGTTTATGCATGAGTGAACATCACCCCAGGAGTTCATACAAAATATTTATTAACAATTCATTGTTTTTGGCCCTTGATTATTGTGTGTGACTACTAAATAAGCTACCATGGGCCCAAAGAAAGCTCCTAGTGCCAGTTCTTTGGTAAAGAAAGTGAGAAACACGATAGAGTTTAAGAGTGTAGCATGTATGCAGGGAGTGTAGCATGTATGCAGTGAGTGTAGCATGTATGCACTGAGTGTAGCAGGTATGCAGGGAGTGTAGCAGGTATGCAGGGAGTGTAGCAGGTATGCAGGGAGTGTAGCAGGTATGCAGGGAGTGTAATATGTATGCAGGGAGTGTAGCATGAATGCAGGGAGTGTAGCATGTATGCAGAGAGTGTAGCATGTATGCAGTGAGTGTAGCAGGTATGCAGGGAGTGTAGCAGGTATGCAGGGAGTGTAGCAGGTATGCAGAGAGTGTAGCAAGTATGTAGGGAGTGTAGCATGAATGCAGGGAGTGTAGCATGAATGCAGGGAGTGTAGCAAGTATGCAGAGAGTGTAGCATGTATACAGGGAGTGTAGCATGTATACAGGGAGTGTAGCATGTATGCAGGGAGTGTAGCATGTATGCAGGGAGTGTAGCATGTATGCAGTGAGTGTAGCATGTATGCAGGGAGTGTAGCATGTATGCAGGGAGTGTAGCATGTATGCAGGGAGTGTAGCATGTATGCAGGGAGTGTAGCATGAATGCAGGGAGTGTAGCAGGTATGCAGGGAGTGCAGCAGGTATGCAGGGAGTGTAGCAGGTATGCAGGGAGTGTAGCATGAATGCAGGGAGTGTAGCATGAATGCAGGGAGTGTAGCATATATGCAGGAAGTGTAGCAGGTATGCAGGAAGTGTAGCAGGTATGCAGGGAGTGTAGCAGTATGCAGGAGGTAGCATGTATGCAGGGAGTGTAGCATGTATGCAGGAGTGTAGCATGTATGCAGGAGTGTAGCATGTATGCAGGGAGTGTAGCATGTATGCAGGAGTGTAGCATGTATGCAAAGAGTGTAGCATGTATGCAGGGAGTGTAGCATGTATGCAGGGAGTGTAGCAATTATGCAGATAGTGTAGCATATATGCAGGGAGTGTAGCATGTATGCAGGAGTGTAGCATGTATGCAGGAGTGTAGCATGTATGCAGGGAGTGTAGCATGTATGCAGGGAGTGTAGCATGTATGCAGGAGTGTAGCATGTATGCAGGGAGTGCAGGCAGGGGGAGTGTAGCAGGCATGCAGGAAGTGACCCCAGATAAGGACTTGGTACCTAAATTCCTTATGGAAGGGGATTCCCTTCAAAAATAGGTATCTTCCCTCACCCCTCCTCCCTCTCTTCCATACAACATCAGCTTCAAAAAGTAGTGCCTCACCTAAAGCCAATAATAACCCAAAATCCTGTGAGAATAAGCACCAATGTAAAACCCCACTCTTCAAAGACCTAAACTTACTCACTGTACAGAACATTCACACCTACTTTTTGTAGTCAACCTACATTTGCAGAACCATAAATTCTGATATTAACCCTGAACTAAAATACTTTCTTGATACAGTGGTCCCTCAACTATCGTAATTAATCCATTCCAGGAGCTATTACTTAACACGAAAATTACGAAATCCGAACCCTTATTTCCCATAAGAAATAATGTAAATACAATTAATCCGTTCCACAAAAAAATATTCATACTAAATAATAAAAACAATATATGTGTGTATATATATATATATATATATATATATATATATATATATATATATATATATATATATATATATATATATATATATATATATATATACATTTACTTACCTTTATTGAAGAGTTGCAGGCATCTGGAAGATAGGGAGGATGAAAGGGGCTGGGAGTTATTGTTTGGAAGGGGAATCCCCCTCCAAAAGGACTTCAGGTAACAAGTCCCTCTCTGGGGTTACTTCCCTTCTTGGTCTTTTAATGCCACTAGGACCAGCTTGAGAGTCACTAGAACTCTTCTTAGAAAAATAACTGTCCAGAGTCCTCTGTTTCTGGCGACTCTTTAATACTTTCCTGAAGTGCAACATGGCTCTGTCACTGAAGTGGTTGCACAGAAGGCTCATTTCAGCTTGCTCAGGGTGGTGTCTTTCAACAAATGTCTGCACCTTATTCCATATTGAAAAAATTTCCTTAATCTCTGAAGAAGGCACCCTCTTCTCACTCTCTCCCTCCTCCTGCAAAGCAATAACCTCAGCTGTGGTATGTTGCTGTTCCAGATGAAGCTCTTGCAGCTCTTCAGTTGTTAGCTCTACCCTGTGCTCCTCCACCAACTCTTCCACATCCTCACCACTCACCTCCAACCCCAGGCTGTTCCCCAATGCCACAATATCTTCCACAACAGGCACAGGGTCGTCAGGGTCAGCCTCAAATCCTTCAAAATCCCTCTTTTCAATACAATCCGGCCACAGTGGTCTCCAAGCAGAGTTCAAAGTCCTGGAAGTCACTCCCTCCCAAGCCTTACCTATAAGGCCTAGGCAATGCACGATATTGAAGTGATCTTTCCAGAACTCTTTTAGGGTCAATTCAGAGTCATTGGTCATATTAAAGCACCTCTGAAACACTGCTTTATTGTACAGTTTCTTGAAGTTGGAAATGACCTGCTGATCCATGGGCTGGATGAGAGGAGTGGTGTTAGGAGGCAAGAACTTCACTCTGATGAAATTTAAGTTGTCAGGCAACAACTCTTCCAAGTTGTGAGGATGAGCATGAGCATTGTCCAGTACCAGGAGGCACTTGAGTGGCAATTTCTTTTCCAGGAGGTATTTCTTCACACTAGGGCCAAACACTCCAGTCAACCATTCCTTGAAAATCTCCGTAGTGACCCATGCCTTGGTGTTAGCCTTCCAATGCACACACAATTTATTCTTGTCAACACTGTGTTTCCTGAAGGGTCTGGGATTTTCTGTGTGATACACCAGTAAAGGCTTCACTTTAAAATCACCACTGGCATTGGCACAAAGCATAAGAGTTAGCCTGTCTTTCATAGGCTTGTTTCCTGGCAGTGCCTTTTCCTCCTGAGTAATGAAGGTCCTGTTGGGCATTTTCTTCCAAAACAGGCCTGTTTCATCACAATTAAACACTTGTTGGGGTTCAAATTTTTCAGTGTCTATGAACACCTGGAATTCATGCACAAATTTTTCAGCTGCACATTTGTCTGAGCTGGCTGCCTCACCATGCCTCACAACACTGTATGCCACTACATTTCTTAAACCTGTCAAACCAGCCTTTGCTGGCTTTAAAATCATTCGCCTCACCATTGGTTGCAGGCATTGTCTTGACAAGATCTGCGTGCAACTTCCTTGCCTTTTCACAAATTATCGCCGTGGAAGTACTATCACCCGCTATCTCTTTTTCATTGATCCACACCAACAATAACTTCTCAACCTCATCCACTGTTTTCGATCTATTTTTAGTTAACATATCAACCCCTTTTGCAACATTAGCTTCCTTGATCTCATTACTCTTTGCCAGGATAGACCTGATAGTAGATGGGGTTTTCTTGTACATCCTGGCAAGATCACTCAGATGTACGCCACTCTCATATTTTTCTACTATCTCCTTCTTCAGTTTGATGGTGTTCCTCACTTTCTTTACCACAGGGGTGCCACTAGGAAGCTTCTTTGGACCGATGGTGACTTATTTCACAGTGACAATCACTAAACCACCAAAAAAGACACCAAATGTACTGTGAATGTTTGAAAGAGCGCGCTGGGTAATGTTCTCTCAATGGTAAACAACGCTTCACTGGTGGGCATCCTGCGCAGGCACGGAGCAGGCGGACAGGTCTAATACGTTACGAAACACGAGTCTGTTTACGATACACGAAATCGAAAAAATCTTACGAAACACGATTTTTACGATATATGAGCCTTACGATACTTGGGGGTTCACTGTATTTGCAACAGGACCCAAAGACACAATACCAGACACAAAAATCTCTATGACATTCCTTATGTTCAGCTAAACCTCTACAAAAATTCAATGTACACAAAGGGGCCTAAAATTTGAAACTCCGTGCCTGAAAACTAGAACTGCAGACTCGATCACCATTTTCAAAACCATTTTATCTCCCTAACACACCTCATCATCAACTAACCAAATGAAAACCACCTAATTCTCTTTTGTGTATCATGAACACATCCAAAACAATATAGTCTTACTCTCGTTATCTGTAATTCTCCCTAATTTATACTTACACCCACCCAAATGACTGTAAACATAAAATCCTAATATGTACAGTGGTACCTCTACTTACGAGCAGCTCCCAACTTGAACAATTATGTATTTTTGTAAGTGCTTTTGTAAGTATTTTTTTGAGGGGTCTGAAATGGATTAATCTATTTTATTTTATTAACACATCAGCTGATTCCCACCAAGGCAGGGTGGTCCGAAAAAGAAAAACTTTCATCATCATTCACTCCTTCACTGTCTTGCCACAGGGGTGCTTTACACTACAGTTATAAAACTGCAACATTAACACCCCTCCTTCAGAGTGCAGACACTGTACTTCCCATTTCCAGGACTCAAGTCCGGCCTGCCGGTTTCCCTGAATCCCTTCATAAATGTTACTTTGCTCACACTCCAACAGCACGTCAAGTATTAAAAACCATTTGTCTCCATTCACTCCTATCAAATACGCTCATTATCGGCACTTGAATAGCCGTCTCGAACGAATTAAGCTCGTAACTTGAGGTACCACTGTACTGTATAGCTATTGCCAATTAAATCTTAAGTTAGTCCTAAGTTTGCCTAAGATACTCTCCCAATATAAGAGCTTTAATAGCAACAGTGTATCATGCAAAGACAAAATCATTCCCAATACTAAATTTACCATTTGTAATATTGTTATATGTTTTGTACTACCTCACTATTATAAATCTAATTATGTATCTAATTATGTAGGTATCTAATTACAGTGGACCCCCAGAGTTCATAATTAATCCTGTTCCAGAGGGGGCTCCAAACAACGAATATTACGAACTCCAAATGTAATTTCCCCATAAGAAATAATGGAAATTCAATTAATCCGTTTCAGACACCCAAAAGTACAGTGGACCATCGCTATTCGAACACTCCAAACTCGCCCTTTTATATAAGTTTATTATTGTAAGTGCTTTTATAACTGTATTTTTGGGGGTCTGAAATGGACTAATCTTATTTACATCATTCCATATGGGAATAAATTTGTTTGGTAAAAGCACTTGAACAGCATTCTGGAATGAAGAATGTTCGAATAGCGAGGGTCCACTGTATTAAAATAAATATTGTTTCCACATTAAATTACACAGAAAAGCATGAGATATAAAGTACATAAAACAGTAATAACTTGACACTTACCTTTATCGAAGAGTTGTTGATGTGTGGAAGATGGAAGAAGGGGAGAGGAAGGAGTAGTTGCTAGTGTTTGGAATGGGAATCCCCTTCCATTAACACTTCAGGTACCAAGTTCTTTTCCTGGGTTACTTCCCTTCTTTGTTTTTTAATGCCACTAGGACCAGCTTGAGAGTCACTGGACCCCTGTTGCTCAAAAAAGTGTTCCAGAGAGTTCTGTTTCTAGCGAATGTTTGGAATTGTGCTGGCGACAGGGGTGTGTGTTTCTGGACAGGACAAGATAGCCCTTCAAAATGACACTAATGTAAACTCTATGGCTTATTTATCTATCACAATTCATCTAATATGACATAATAAACAATATTAATAACATAGAAACATGACATACAGTGGACCCCCAGTTTTCGTGATGCTCCAAACTCGAACAATTATGTAAGTGTATTTTTGTAAGTGCTTTTGTAATTATATTTTTAGGGGTCTAAAAGGACTAATGTAATTTACATTATTCCTTATGGGAACAAATTTGTTTGGTAACGGCACTTGAACAGCATTCTGGAACGAAAAAATCACGAAAACCAGGGGTCTACTGTATATTCTTGAATGAATAAAATGTCATTACAAATGTGAGGACTGGTGTTCATGTTGTTTGTAGTTGGGTGTATAAGGGCCACTGAAAGATACGCCTGAAATAGTGATGGCTGTCAGACACGGCAGAGTTGTCAGTTGCCCTATATAACTCCAACAACATTGGAGGAGTTAAGTTTCGTGTCGTCATTTTTCTATAGATTAATGGCTTAACTTACTTGCTACACTGTTAACCCTTTGACTGTCGGAGGCCCCATTCTGAAACTGTCATTCTGTCGCAAAATTTTGGAAAAAAAAAATTATTTTTCCTTATGAAATGATAGAGAATATTTTCCCAATGGTAATGACACAAAAAGTACCAAATTTGATGGAAAACTTACGGAATTACGCTCTGGCGAAGTTAGGGATGTCGGCAATATATACGCATCAGCAATTTCGCAGACTTTGAGCCCTATTTTCGGCCAATTCCATTGTTACAGTCGACCAAACTCATAGCTATTTCTTTAGAACTCCATTTGTTCTAACGATTGAGTACAAGAAACCACCAATTTACCGATTTCAACTACCCAATAAAGTGGTCAGAAACTGGCAATTTGGCCAATTTCATGCAAAAAAGATGTCAGTTTCAAAATAGTGTCCAGAATAAACAATGCAGACATTCCTGGCACTAAAATAAGATTTTCTCTGTTCATTAGTCACGTCTTTAGGCCCCTCTTATATTACTCTTGCTTACTATTTTGATTTTTTTATTCACAAAAAATGGAAAATTTACTGTTATGCAGACTACTGCATTATTGTAAAAATGGTATAAATAATATCAGTGCACATGTGTAAGAATATTACACTCACCAGCTGACGTGTATTGGACGCATGGCATGATTTGTGTACTCCTGAACATTGGCAAAAATCGAACATTTCCACTACTTTGAGCTCAATTTCAAGGTCAGTTTCATCATGAAACTAATCAAAATCATCTCTATTTCTGTAATAGGTTTGCCATTCTATCAAATGAGACTACGAAAAAGAGAATACAACCAAAAATACTATACGAAAATACACCTCAAAGTTGGCGTTTTAATCCAAAAACATGGTCAGAGTTTTTTTTTCTCATTATGCACTGCGTGCTGCAGGATTTTTTTATACAGTGCACACTGACCACACAGACCCATTCTCTCATATGTGGGCCTACCAGCTTTCTCCTGCTTGATTTGAAGCCGCTAGAATTTTTGAGTATATGTATATACATATATACGTCCGAAACACTGGCTCATAAGACATATATATACGACAGAAACAGTCAAAGGGTTAATGCTACACTTTATCGCTGGCAGGCACAATAGCCTTTATCAACTCCTGCTGTTTTAGTATCATAACATCGTAGAATCACTGATTCACTTAGAGACATTTCTCAGCCCTTGTAAAGGGCTGGCACTAGACTTCTGCATGGTGGCTTATTGCAGTTGCAAGCACTAAAAACACTGGAATAATGACAAAATGTATGGTATGAATGTGTGGGAATGCGTGGGTGGCGCTCACTCGCTGGTAAACAATCTCACACTGACTCTCAATGGAGTGTTGGGGCTGCTCGGGCTACGTGTACACGTCCGGGATGAATCATGAACTCCGAGCGGATCCATGATTACCAAACCAATATTTTTCCGAAAAAATTTCACGAACTTCGAATTTTACGAACTCCAACGCCTACGAACTACGGGGGTCTACTGTATTTATGTACAGTGGGCCCCCGGAGTTTGTTAGTGTCAGAGTTCTTTCGCAAAAATATTGGTTCGGTGTTCACAAATCCGCTCAGAGTTTGTGATTCGTTCCGGACGCGTACACTTGGCCCGAGCGGGCCCGACACTCCATTCAGAGTCAATGTGCCATTGTTTACCAGCGAGAGACCGCCACCCACGCATTCATACCATATATTTTGTCATTATTCCATTGTTTTTAGTGCTTGCAACTGCTATATAAGCCACCATGGGCCCCAAGAAAGCTCCTAGCACCAGCCCTTTACCAAAGGGCTGGCACTAGGGAGAATGTCTTCTTAAGTGATTCAGTGATTCTACAATATGTTTTGATACTAAAACAGCAGGAGTTCATAAAGGCAATAGTGCCTGCCAGTGATAAAGTGTAGAATTAACAGTGCAGCAAGTAAGTTAATCCATTAATCTATAGAAAAATGATGACAAGAAACTTAACTCCTCCATTGTTGTTTGAGGTACAGGGCGACTGACAACACCGCCATGTCTGGCGGCCATCACTATTTCAGGCGTATCTTTCAGTGGCCCTTATACACCCAACGACAAACACCACAACACCAGTCCACAGATTTGAAATGATATTATATTCATTCTAGAGTATATGTCATGTTTCTATGTTATTAATATTGTTTATTATGCCATATTAGATGAATTGTGATAGATAAATAAGTCGTATAGAAGATATTAGCGAAATATTGAAGGACCATCTTGTCCTGTCCCCAAACACACACACCCACCCGCTAGCACAATTCCAAACATTCGCCAGAAACAGAACTCCCTGGAACACTTTTTTGAGCAACAGGGGTCCAGTGATTAAGGTGGTCATAGTGTCATTAAAAACAAAGAAGGGAAGTAACCCACGGGAAGGACTTGGTACCTGAAGTCTTTATGGAAGGGGATTCCCCTTCCAAACAAAAGCAACTCTTCCATCCTCTCCCCTCCTTCCGACTTCCACACATCAACAACTCTTCAATGAAGGTAAGTGACATGTTATTATTTTTTTATTCTTCATGTCTTATTGTTTTCTGTGTAATTTAATGTACAAAAATAATTTATTTTAATACTTTTGGGTGTCTGAAATAGACTACAGTGGATCCCCGCCTAACGAGCACCCCGGAAATCGTACAATTACGTAATATTGTAAGTGCTTGTGGAAGTGTATTTTTGGGGGTCTGAAATAGACTAACCTAAGTGACATTATTTCTTAAGGAAGTAAATTTGTTCGGTAATGGCACTTGAGCAGGCTTATGGAATGAATTTTGCTCGTTAGGCGGGGGTCCACTGTAATTTT
>WNWK01038939.1:0-17691 GCA_009830355.1 Cherax destructor
TTCTACATTGTTAGGTATGGTTAGGCTAAGTGACAAAAAATAGTGGAGTGGTCTGGGTGCACATGACTCGGTGTTGGTTACGAATATGTGCCCAGCCACCAAGTCGCTGCTCCACAGGTTATTTTTATGATTAGGACCCATGACCACAACACAAGACAGATCACTTTTTGATATACCCCAAGTCCATACCAACCAATGTAAAAATTCTATGCACATAAAGGGCCCCAGAATCTGGAATTCATTACCAGTAAATATTAAGATAACCTTGTCTGAAAATCAATTTAAGACTCTTCTCAAAAACCACCTACTCACCCTAAACTAAATACAGTGGTACCTCGAGTTACGATATTTTTTCGTTCGAGAATGCTGTTCAAGTGCCATTATCAAACGAATTTATCCCCATAAGGAATAATGTAAAATAGACTAGTCCTTTTACACCCCCAAAAATATACTTACAAAAGCATTTAAAAAAATAAACTTACATAAAAGGGCGATTTTGGGGACCATCGTAACTCAAGGTACCACTGTACTCATACTCTAAACTACTTTCAAAAATGCTCAATATTATTTTCCTATAAGATAATTTCAATTTTTACTAATATGCTACTATTATGTTACCCTCTACTCACCCAAAACTAAATACTCATACTATAAATTACTTTCAAAAATGCTCAATGTTATTTTCCTTAAGATAATCTCAATTTTATATTACCATCCTCCTAAACACTTGTTACAATTTAATATCATCATATTGTAACTTTAACAGTATAATATAATCATATTGTAATTTGAAATCAAATATATAACTAGAATAAACTCAATCAATTTCTCTAATATTATGTACATAGTCTATAAGTCATTAGATTAAGCTGCCCCTAATGCCATGGCATGTCAGTGGCTCTCCTTGCACTTCAGTTTATGATTGTAACTACCAATATCTATGTAAAATTGCAAAGAAATAAAATTTACTTTACTTACTACTTTACTTTACTACATTATTATTATTATTGTGGGTTCTGTCCCAGGAATATTGTCCATAATGACTTTTACATTTGCCTTAGTTGGGTTATCTGAGTTAATATCATATGTCACCAATGTCTGCCTATAATAATGTACATAACATAAAACATTTACATTTGTTTTACATATATATATATATATATAGTAATTATCTAGAATTTAACCTAAGATAATGGAATATTATATATAGTCATTATGGATGTTCCAGTGTAGGATAGCCCCACACTGTAAAAATATTTAATATATGTCCATCTATATATATAAACAAGTTTATAATTAATGTTATTTCACAGATAAGATGAGATTTGTTTGGATTTTTAACCTGGAGGGTTAGCTACCCAGGATAACTCAAGAAAGTAAGTGGGTTTAGCACTTAGTTTTGATTATAAAAATAATAATCAAGAAAGTCAGTGCATCATTGAGGTCTCTGTTTTATTTCCATTGAGGTCCTTCAATCTTGTCCCCCAGGATGCAACCCATACCAGTCAACTAACACCCAGGTATCTACTTAGGTGTAGGGAAACGTGCCCAATGTTTCTTCCTGACCGGGAATTGAACCATGGACACTCAGTGTGTGATACGAGAGCACTGCCAACCGAGCCATGGTACGAAACTAGTCTTTAGGGTGTCTCGTAGCTCGGTTGGTAGCACACTCAGCGTTCACATAAGTGTCCGTGGTGGAAACACAGGGCATGTTTTCTTAAACCTGCTGTTCCTGTTTACCTAGCGGTAAAGTAGGTACCTGGGTGATAGTCGATTGGTGTTGGTCGCATCCTGGGAAACAAGATTACCCTAAGTTGCCCAAAATGTTCTGCATAACCAGGGGCTTTCTATATAGTATGTCACTGATGTCAGCTAGGTCTGTAAAAGTTGTATCATGTACTAGTAGAAATAAAGATTATTAATATTATTATACCTCTGAGTAAGAAGTTGTCTGGAGCTGACCAAGGCTCGGCGCAGCATCTTGTGATGTTGTGGGGGTCACTTAGGGCCACTGACACTTACACCTTATTGAGTCTCTCCTCACAGGAGTACAAATACAAATGTTTTACTTCTTTTCAGCAATATGCAGATAATGTAGTTCACATGTAATAAAATATTGTTAGGTACAAAATAAAACCTCTAGCATGCGGTGCATTTCGGGCAAATTAATCCTAATGCTTAAAGACTACTTAAGGTTAGGTTAGGTTCGTCAGGACACCGGACAGGTGTTTCCTGACGCGGGTCTTAGTCAGATGATGACTACTTAAGAACTAGGCATAGATTATTAAGTGGGAGTTCTTAAATGTACAAAAAAAGAGGTAGCTAAATGAACGAAAGTACAGTTTTAAAAGTAGGCATTAATACTTCAAACTGATTAAGCGACTTTTAGTTACGTAGGATTTCTTAATCAGTAAGTTTATTTAGGTATAATTTTATTCAATTTTTGTCTTATTACAATTTTCTTACATAGGAAAATGTGTGTGAATTGCCAAAGATTGCCCATTAAAGTCAAAGTGACTTATTTCCACTAGGGTCAGATGGATCTCCTTTAATTAAACCCTGTCAGACCCAGGTGCTAACGATTCAAGAAATTGAACTTATCTTCCCTACCTTTGTAACTTGTGAGTTCATTACCTTTGTAACTTGTGAGTTCATTACCTTTGTAACTTGTGAGTTCATTACCTTTGTAACTTGTGAGTTCATTACCTTTGTAACTTGTGAGTTCATTACCTTTGTAACTTGTGAGTTCATTACCTTTGTAACTTGTGAGTTCATTACCTTTGTAACTTGCTCAGCTATCAAAACTTTGGGGCCCAGTCCCTGGACCCATTATGTACCTCTGTAATCTTTTGACTACCGCCCACAGGATGGGTATGGGGTGCATAATAAAGATATCAAACTAACTTAAAACAACCTATCATGAAGGACATGGAGGCTCCCCTTGGTGTGGATTTTTTTTACACGTTAGTGTTAAAGGCTAAGAGCTAACTGTTATCCTACCTCAGCTCATTTCAAATCCCAGCCCTATCTAAGGTATGCTACCACCTCCCCAGGGTGCCACCTACAACAGTCCACTAACATCCAGGCGAACAGGGGCAGCAGGTGTAAGGAAACACGCCCAAAGTTTCCACTCCATGTTCATGGTGATCTGTACTTAGCTCAGAGGTGATCTGTACTTTGCTCAGTGAGGACGTGTCTGGGGTTCTCTTTGGACTGAACCACTTTTGCTCTGTGAAGTGAACCAAGATGCCGTCCATTGAGCAACTTTACCAGCAGCTTAAGGAGGAATTGAGGGTAGCGAAGCTTGAGATTCGGCGATTGACGGAGGAAAACAAGAGGATTCGTAGTAGTCCTCCTGTTGTGAGTCCTCAGGTCAAGAAGGGAACCTGGGCAACGGCCGGACTTCATGGAACGAAGTTGAAGATCAAGAAAACGAATGGAGAGATAGAAACGATGAAGAAGAAGAAAGAGACTGCTGTGGAAACTGTTGTGGAAACATCGAACACCTTCTCCGTGCTACCCGATGAATGTGAGTCGACTACTGGGAACGTCACGACGAACGACACCAAGGAAGGTAAAAACATTGTTGTTGTTGGGGATAGAAAGGTTAGGTATATGTATAGGGCATTCTGCTTGAAGGATAGGATAGGCCTGGTCACAGACCGGGCCGCGGGGGCGTTGACCCCTGGAATTCTCTAAAGGTAGACTCCAGGGCTTCCCAAGACTCCTGGGGCTGGGATGGAGGATATTGTTAGCCGGCTTGACATCATGAACGGTAATGGGATCAATCCTATTATCTGTCTCAGTGCTGGAGGCAATGATGTAGGCAAGCGTAGAAGTGAGGATTTAGTTAGAAGGTACATGACAGCAATAGACATAATTAGGAAGAAGGGGGAGGCCCTGTTATATGTGGCATTTTGCCAAGAAGGGGTGTTGGAAATGAATGGCTGTCCAGAGCGATTGGTATAAATTGCTGGCTGGACAAACACTGTAAGGATAATGCAGTCCCATTCATTGACAACTGGGACCACTTCTATGGCCGAAATGACATGTATGCCAGGGATGGGGTTCACTTATCCAGGGAAGGTGTAGGATTTCTCGCTAGCTCAGTTGAGGATGTTGTTAGGGCTTTAAACTAGGATTAGTTAGAGGTATGGGTTTAGGAATGGTAAATAATGAGGGCCAAAATATTGATTCAGGCTTTGATATCATAAATCTTAATAACAGTAATCGAGTAACACAGGGTAATGATAGTAACAGAAATTGTGTAAAACAAAAGCTGAAAAAGGTTCACAAGAAGATATATATCAATGTATTTTATACTAACTGTCGAAGCGCCAGAAATAAAATTAACGAATTACGTTTGGTAGTATGTGCTGGGAACTTTGATGTCATTGCAATAACTGAAACATGTTATAATACCAAGAGTCGGGATATGATTGCTGAGTGTCATATTCAGGGGTTTAAATTGTTCCATATAGATAGATATAATGGGAAAGGGGGTGGAGTTGCATTATATGTACGAGAAAATATAAATTGCTGCATAAAAACAAGCATAAAAATAGATGGATCATTAACAGAATCTATTTGGGTAGAGTTTCTAGAAGGTCAAGAAAAACTGATTCTAGGTGTAATATACCGACCTCCAGGCTTGGATCATGATAGAGGGAGACTTCTTTGGGACGAAATTGTTAGGGATTCTAGACACAATAACGTAGTGATAGTAGGGGATTTTAACTTTAGTCAAATTGACTGGACCTCTTTGACCGGTAATCTGGAGTCCAGTGACTTTATGGAAGTAGTTCAGGACTGTTTTCTGAAGCAGTGTGTGACGGAGCCTACCAGAGGTAATAATTTGCTCGACCTAGTCTTGTCAAATAAAGAAACCCTTGTAAATAATCTGGAAATCACTGAAGAGCTTGGAGCTAGTGATCACAAATCCATTACTTTTAATATTACCTGGGAATACGAGAATAGGGATAATACGGTAAAAGTTCCTGATTTTCGTTCTGCCGATTATATTGGACTTAGAGAACACCTGTCTAATCTCGACTGGGGTAATCTAGCTAACGATTACGATGGGATCTGCGTTTATGATTTTTTTTCTTAATGATGTACAACGTGCACAGAGTATGTTTATTTCCCAGAGAGAATTTAGGTCAAATAATAACGATCCCAAATGGATTAACAGGAGGCTAAAACATCTATTAGGGGAGAAAAGAGGAATTTATAGGCGCATCAAAAGAGGAGATGTTAACCTTATTGACCAATATGTTCAGTTGAAAAGAGAAGTAAAAAAGAGGATTAGAAAGGCTAGACGTGACTATGAGATTAAGGTTGTTAATGAATCAAAGACTAATCCAAAAGGGTTCTTTCAAGTGTATAGGATGAAGGTGAGGGAAAAAGTAGGACCTCTGAAAATTGGGAATGGACAGCTGACGGATAACGAACTGGAAATGTGTTCTCTATTTGACTATTTTTTGTCTGTCTTTACACAAGAAGACGTAAATGAGATTCCAGAAATTAACAATTATTCAGTTCCTGAAGAATTCAAATTAACTAATATTACTGTCACGAGGGACATGGTTATCAAACAGATAGATAAACTGAAGCAAAATAAGTCCCCGGGACCCGACGAGTTGTTTTCCAGGGTACTTAAAGAATGCAAGATGGAACTTAGTCAGCTATTAACGAATGTGTTTAATACGTCCATCCTAACTGGTGTTGTGCCAGAGATGTGGAAGATAGCTAATGTAGTTCCTATATTCAAATCAGGGGATAAGTCAATTCCATCAAATTACCGTCCAATAATCCTCACGTCTATAGTAGGCAAATTATTAGAATCAATTATAGCTGATATTATTAGAAGTCACCTTGAAGAACATAATTTGATTAATGAATCTCAGCATGGGTTCACGAGAGGTCGTTCTTGCCTGAGAAATTTACTGACGTTTTTCAATAAAACATTTGAGGCAGTAGACAGTGATAAAGAATATGATATAGTTTACTTGGATTTCAGTAAGGCCTTCGATAGAGTACCTCACAAGAGACTCTTAAGGTGGCAGCTCATGGTATAGGAGGTAAAGTTCTAGCATGGATAGAGACATGGCTTACCAATAGAAAGTAGAGAGTTTCCATTAATGGGGTCAAATCTGAATGGGGATTAGCCACTAGTGGCGTTGCACAAGGATCAGTTTTAGGCCCATTGTTGTTCATAATTTACATAAATGACCACCTTGATGAAGGAATTGCAAGTGACATGAGTAAATGTGCTGATGATACAAAGATAGGCCGTATAATTCATTCTGAAGAGGATACCAGTGAACTCCAGGAGGATTTGGACAAATTAATGTCTTGGTCTGAAAAGTGGCAGATGAAGTTCAATGTGGACAAGTGTAAGGTGCTAGTCCTTGGTAATGAAAATATCCCTCGAATTTATAAACTAGGTGAAGTAGAGCTTGATCATACAGAATGTGAAAAAGACTTGGGAGTCATGGTAAGCAGAAATCTAAAGCCAAGACAACAGTGCCTAAGTGTGCGCAATACGGCTAACAAATTACTAGGATTTATTTCAAGAAGTATAAGCAACAGAAGTCCAAAAGTTATTTTACAGCTCTATACATCACTAGTGAGACCTCATTTGGATTATGCAGCTCAGTTTTGGTCTCCTTACTACAGAATGGATATAGATTCGTTGGAGAACATACAGAGAAGAATGACTAAAATGATTTACAGTATAAGAAATCTCCCGTATGAAGATAGACTTAGAGCGTTGAATCTCCACTCTCTGGAGAGACGTAGAATGAGAGGAGATATCATCGAGGTGTACAAGTGGATGATGGGCATAAACACAGGAGATATTAATAAAATACTGAGGATATCGAACCAAGTAAGAACCAGAAATAACGGATTTAAATTGGATAAATTTAGATTTAGAAAGGACATAGGCAAGTACTGGTTTTCGAACAGAGTTGTAGATGCGTGGAACAATCTTCCGAGTAGGGTGATAGAGGCTAGGACCTTGGGTGGCTTTAAAAAGAGATTGAACAAATATATGAGTGGGAGGGGCTGGGTTTGATTAAGTGTCGTGAGCACGGGAGTAAATTCTTAGGTAGTGGTGGTTTTGATAAGGACCTGTATGGGCCAGTAGGCCTTCTGCAGTGTTCCTCCATTCTTATGTTCTTATGTTCATCCTGTGAGTGGTAGCACAAAAATCAGGATTAGAGGTCATAATGGGCCAGGCATAGTTACAACACTAAAAATATTAGTCATTCACATTGTCAGCTGTTGTACGGGTCAGCTGTTGTGCGGGTTTGCTGATTGGCGGGTCAGCTGTTGTGCGGGTCAGCTGATGTGTGGATCAGCTGTTGTGCGGGTCTGCTGATGGGCGGGTCAGCTGTTGTGCGGGTCAGCTGTTGTGCGGGTTTGCTGAATGGCGGGTCAGCTGATGTGCGGGTCAGCTGATGTGCGGGTCAGCTGTTGTGCGGGTCAGCTGTTGTGCAGGTCTGCTGAATGGCGGGTCAGCTGTTGTGTGGGTCAGCTGTTGTGCGGGTCTGCTGATGGGCGGGTCAGTTTATGTGAGGGTCATCTGACGTAGGGGTTAGCTGATATCCAGGTCAGGTTATTTACGAGTTAGCTGATACCCAGGTCAGGTGATTACGGATCAGCTGAGAAATGAGAGCAGATATGCTATATATAGAAGCAGGAAATCAGTAATAGTATCGGTAGTAGTAGTAGTAATAGTAGCATTAACAGTAGTAATAGTAGCATTAACAGTAGTAATAGTAGCATTAACAGTAGTAATAGTAGCATTAACAGTAGTAATAGTAGCATTAACAGTAGTAATAATAACATTAACAGTAGTAATAGTAGCATTAACAGTAGTAATAGTAGCATTAACAGTAGTAATAGCATTAACAGTAGTAATAGTAGCATTAACAGTAGTAATAGTAGCATTAACAGTAGTAATAGTAGCATTAACAGTAGTAATAGTAGCATTAACAGTAGTAATAGTAGCATTAACAGTAGTAATAGTAGCATTAACAGTAGTAATAGTAATAGTAGCAGCAGAAGTAATGTAGTAGTAATAGTAGCAGCTGCAATAGTAGCAGCAGCCGAAGTATTAATAGTAGTGGCCATAGTAGTAATAGCAGTAGTCACAGTAGTAGTGATCAAGGTTCAAGGAATAAAATATCTTCAATAAAGGTATCCCTAATGAATGCGTTCCTAATATTGCCTGATACTATCTGTTGCTACTCGGTGCTAGCAGCTACTACCTGGTACTAGCAGCTACTACCTGGTATTAGCAGCTACTACCTGGTGCTAGCAGCTACTACCTGGTACTAGCAGCTACTACCTGGTACTAGCAGCTACTACCTGGTGCTAGCACGTACTACCTGGTGCTAGCAGCTACTACCTGGTACTAGCAGCTACTACCTGGTACTAGCAGCTGCTACCTGGTGCTAGCAGCTACTACCTGGTGCTAGCAGCTACTACCTGGTACTAGCAGCTACTACCTGGTGCTAGCACGTACTACCTGGTGCTAGCAGCTACTACCTGGTACTAGCAGCTGCTACCTGGTGCTAGCAGCTACTACCTGGTGCTAGCAGCTACTACCGAAAATAGTAAAAGTTTTAGAGATAATGCAGCACTTTGGGAATTGGATATTAAATTTCATAGGTCAATATTATAATGGGGGAGCGCTAAACCCGTAGGGATTATACAGCGCCTGAGGGGGAAGGGATGAAAGGTATTTAGGCTCAATTCAGGGAATTGGAGCACAGATCCAATTATCTAGATCAAGAGCCCCTCACCCAGCATCAAGGAACGTCCCTTGAGGGGGTCATTAGTCAAGAGTTCCTCACCAGCATCAAGGCACCTGACACCCCCCTTCCTTGAGGGGGATCTGTCTAGAACATATAGAAATGCATATTTTTCAATGTTTCTCTTAGTAATACATTGCGGTAAACTCATAACCATGTATTTTTTATTAGAATTTGTTTTAATCCTAGATGAAATCTGCCCACTGTTTTGCATTATTCATGGAAGCGCTAAAACCCCAAGGGTCATAACGTCTGGGGAAATGAGTATTATACCACCAGTGCGCTTTTGTTTGACATTATCATGATTTACACACTATACTTGGACTCGTCCTTCACAACGGAGAGGTTACTTGCGTCCTGAAAATAATCACTTACAGAATTATTAGGCAACTCTAAATTCACAGGGCTCATAAAGAGCCTGGGGAATGGGAGACAATCAGGTTTGATTCAAGAGGAAAACTGATCCATTTCCTTGAATGAAGAGTCCTTAAAAAGCATCAAGGCACCCCTCTCGATGGACAGCATCATTTGGTAACCAAAACAGCATTAATATTTAATGTCAATATTCTGCTCTATACTGTATTACAGCTTATTTAATTACCATGTCAGTATTAAATACTGATATTGTTTGTAATCGAATTTTTGAGTTTAGGTGAAATATAAACAGGTAATATAGCCAAAGTTTATTCAGTCTTCTGGGTAGTGAGAGATGACTTGTGAACAGTGCCCAGGTTGTATCACTGGCTGGAACACTAGGCTGCATCACTGGCTGGAACACTAGGCTGCATCACTGGCTGGAACACTAGGCTGCATCACGGGCTGGAACACTAGGCTGCATCACTGGCTGGAACACTAGGCTGCATCACGGGCTGGAACACTAGGCTGCGTCACGGGCTGGAACACTAGGCTGCATCACTGATAGGAACACTAGGCTGCATCACGGGCTGGAACACTAGGTTGCATCACGGGCTGGAACACTAGGCTGCATCACGGGCTGGAACACTAGGCTGCATCACGGGCTGGAACACTAGGCTGCATCACAGGCTGGAACACTAGGATGCATCACAGGCTGGAACACTAGGATGCATCACTGGCTGGAACACTAGGATGAATCGTTACCTGTAACACAGTATTAGTTTAAACACAGATTCACTGTTGAATACAACATTCATCACAAACCATTACTTTTAACATAATTAAAATATTATTTTACCACTGAATTACGTTACTGACATTTTCTGAAATAAATTATATATTCTAAGCATTATTATAAAGATTACATAAGGTATTATTTATTGTTCATTAAAGTTAACAATATTGATATGAAAACCTAATGGGAAGATACATAGCATTTGAGATTATATATCAGGTGATCCAATATGGTTATGCTCATTGAAATGAAGAGCTAGAAAACCCAGGATAACCGAAGTTAGTGCATCGAGGCATCGCTGGCAAGAAACGAGGCATCGCTGGCAAGAAACGAGGTATCGCTGGTAAGAAACGAGGCATCGCTGGCAGGAAACGCGGCATCGCTGGCAAGAAACGAGGCATCGCTGGCAAGAAACGAGGCATCGCTGGCAAGAAACGAGGCATCGCTGGCAAGAAACGAGGCATCGCTGGCAAGAAACGAGGCATCGCTGGCAAGAAACGAGGCATCGCTGGCAAGAAACGAGGCATCGCTGGTAGGAAATGAGGCATTGCTGGCAAGAAACGAGGCATCGCTGGCAAGAAATGAGGCATCGCTGGCAAGAAATGAGGCATCGCTGCAAGAAACGAGGCATCGCTGGCAAGAAACGAGGCATTGCTGGCAAGAAACGAGGCATCGCTGGCAAGAAACGAGACATCGCTGGCAAGAAATGAGGCATCGCTGGCAAGAAACGAGGCATCGCTGGCAAGAAGCGAGACATCGCTGGCAAGAAACGAGGCATCACTGGCAGGAAACGAGGCATCGCTGGCAAGAAACGAGACATCGCTGGCAAGAAACGAGGCCTTGCTGGCAAGAAACGAGGCATCACTGGCAAGAAACGAGGCATCGCTAGGAACAACCGAGACATCGCTGGCAAGAAACGAGGCATCGCTGACAAACGAGGCATTGCTTGCTGGATGAGACACTTTCACTATGGTTAATTTTGTTAGTATTAGGATTGTTAGTACTAGTATTACTGCTATGATTACTATTACTTTTATAAGCTATCGATAACCAACCTCTTATACAGATTACATCACTACATATATATATTAATCATACTAACATATTATTTATACATGATCAATGTATTTGGTAATTGAGCATATATTTTGGTGACCTAGGTAGGTTATGTGGTCCATTTTGATGTCTGTCAGCCTCATCTGGCAGACATCATTATCCATATGATGGATTATGAAAGAAACCATCCTGTTAGGTAAAGTATAACAGAAAAACGATCCTGTGTTAAAATATGACACTACGAAGACAAGAGCAGGCGTAGCTAGCAGGAGGTCATCTTTGGCAGGAACACAGACATCCTTAGATGGTACAAGCATCACTGGCTGGAAGAGAAGTCACCGTTACTTCAATAGCTTCATTATGCAGCCTCCACTCATCCTATAGATTGCAGTATAGACTATAAAGATACATAACTGGTCAAGGACTGAGTGAACTAAACAAATTACATTTGTAATGTATTATTTATGTGTCAATCCTTAAATAACAATACAAGTTTATACACAAATTATGAAAACATCACAATATAGCTTGCATACTGCCATGAATTATTTCAAATACCCATTATTTTAGCAAAGTTATGGTTGAATTTTAACATGCTTAAGTGGTTCGGTGTTATTTATGGTAGGAAAAGGTGCTACTGACCAGGTATCAGTGGCTGGAGAGAGGAATCACTGGCTGGAGAAAAGAATCACTGGAAGGAACAGTCCTCACCAGCTTGAAGAGATCACTGTCTGGAAGACATCACTGGATGGAAGAGACATTACTGGCTGGAAGAGACATCACTGGCTGAAACACACTACTGCATTCCTTAATATAGTACAATAATGCTTATTATTGTTATTGTCAATCTTGCTAGTTATTATTATAGATTGATAATAAAACAATTACAATGATACACACCACCTACTAGGATACATTATTTAAAATTTAAAATAAAGAAAGTTAGCTGATATACATTACAGAGTTTTTGAACATACAAATGATCCTCGTTGGACACTTGGACCATGCCCGCGTCTCCAGGTTGAGGCTGCCAGACTTTTTCACCTGGTGGTTGAAGTATTGAGGGAAACCATCCTGTGTGATAAAATATGAGAAAAACCATCCTGTGTGTTAAAATATAACAAGAAAAGCATCCACTGACAAAATATATGAGAACAATTAACTTGCTACAAAAAATGCAATAAAATGACAAGAAAACAATTATGTGATGGAAAATATAATAGGGAAAAACCATCCTTTGCAATATACCTTAAAAACCATTTTGTATAATGGAATATAAGAAAAACCATCCTGGGTGATGGGAATAGGCAAAAACCATCTTGTATAATGGAACATAGGGGAAAACCATCTTGTGATGGAATATTCTGTTAAAACCATCATTTGTGATGGAATATAACTAAAAATAAAATATAATGGAATACGAGACAACCAATCACTACATGCCAGGAAAACCGTAAATACGACAAACCATCCTGTGTGACGGAATTTGCAAACTACGGGAGTGGTACACAAACCCATCCTATATACAGAACGATACAAAGCATCACCCTGGTTATGAAATAGGATAAAACTATCCTGTGACCCTAGAGCCACACTGCTGTGTGGACTGAAAAACTCCACTGCTTCAATGACCGGAACACAAAAGAACACAAGAAGAATGAGCAATACAGTAGGCCTACAGGCCCATACTAGGCACACAAAACACAAACATTGACTCATACCCAGCATCACTGGACACAAACATTGCTAAATGGAAAGTGCACTGCATCCTGGACTGTACCTTTACTGGAACCCATGCTGCTTGTTGGACCCTGTGAATTATATTATAACTAAGTGCTAAACCCACAAGGATAATGGAACCTGGGACACTGACTGAAAGATTATGAAAACTAAACGCTAATCCCCTGACAGGAAAAAAACCCATTACTGGCTGATTGAAAATGTTCTTAGCTGGAAGGCGTTGGTGGCTGGAAGGCGTTAGTGGCTGGAAGGCGCTGCTGGCTCTAAGGCATTGCTGGCTAGAGAAAGGCACTGATGGCTGGAAAAAATAACTGATGATTGGAAAAGAGTTAATTAATTAGTCATTATGGTTTATTTTATTAACTATGGATGACAAACTTATCAAATAGATTTATAATTACATATGATATATTAATGATTATAAATATTTTATATCAATACTCGATCAATATATCAGACATTTGTGATAAAGGATGAAAAACTAGGAACACATGGTAGAGGCATCACTGGCTGGAAGAGCCATCACTGGCTGGAAGACCCATCACTGGCTGAAAGACTCATCACTGGCTGCATATCTGAAACACTGCATTGCTTAGTAGAGTACATGAATTATACTAATTGTTATTGTCATTCCTGCTACAATTATTATGATTATTTGCTAATAAGTCTGATAATTGAAATGCATAACTATTAAGGCTCAAAAACATTACAATGTGACCTTGTTAACTATTGAGTTATTTCCAGTATTTAATATTTTAGTAAGGTATTATTGAATTTCAACAAATTTAAGTGGTTTTGAGTTACAATAGTAAAGACATCACTGGCAGGAAGAGGCTTCGCTGGCAGGAACGACATCACCAGCTGGAAGAGGCTTTGCTGGCAGGAACTAACATCACTGGCATCACCGGCTGGAAGAAGCTTCTCTGGCAGGAACAAGCATCACTGGCATCACGAGCATTGCTGGCTGGAAGGCATTGCTGGCTCTAAGGCGTTGCTGGCTGGAGAAAAGGCACTGCTTGCTGGAAAAAATAACTGATGATTGGAAAAGTTAATTAGTCATTATGGTTTATTTTATTAATTATCGATGACTAACTTATCAAATAGATTGATAATTTACATATATATTAATGATTATAAATATTTTATATCAATACACGATCAATATATGGGACATTTCTGATAAAGGATGAAAAACTAGGAACACAATGTAGAGGCATCACTGGCTTGAAGACCCATCACTTGCTGGAAGACTCATCACTGACTGGAAGGCTCATCACTGGCTGGAAGACCCATCACTGGCTGGAAGACCCATCACTGGAGGGAAGACCCATCACTGGCTGCATATCTGAAACACTGCATTGCTTAGTACAGTACATGAATTATACTAATTGTTATTGTCAATCCTGCTATAATTATGATTATTTGCTAATAAGTCTGATAATTGAAATGCATAAATAACTTTTAAGACTCAAAAACATTACAATGTGGCCTTGTTAACTATTGAGTTACTTAAAGTATTCAATATTTTAGTAAGGTATTATTGAATTTTATCAAATTTAAGTGGCAGGAATGACATCACCGGCTGGAAGCGGCTTCGCTGGCAGGAACGAGCATCACTGGCATCACGAGCGCTGCTGGCTGGAGAAAAGGCACTGATGGCTGGAAAAAATAACTGATGATTGGAAAAGATTTATGTAATTAGTCATTATGGTTTATTTTATTAACTCTGGATGACTAACTTATCAAATAGATTTATGATTACATATGATATATTAATGATTATAAATATTTTATATCAATACATCAGGGGGATTACCAACAAGCCCCTGGCTGTCTTCAAGCAGGCACTGGACAGGCACCTCAAGTCGGTACCTGGAATTCTCTCCAGGTAGACTCCAGGTAGATACATGATCAATATATCTGACATTTGTGATAAAGGATGAAAAACTAGGAACACATGGTAGAGGCATCACTCGCTTGAAGACCCATCATTGGTGTGGAAAATATTGGTATTTTCCGAAAGTTGTAATTGATAAACTTTCCAATATGAACAGATATCCTTAATGTACCGCTGGTAGCTTAAACGTTCATGGGGGTATGTAATAGAGAACCATCATACCAGCGGGCGGAAGCAGGGCAGAGGCTAGAGAGAGGGAAGTGAGCAGTGAAAAGCCAGCCTACACACCAGATTCCAGGTGGTGATGGCGAGCGGAATTTGTCGAAGACGACCGCCAAATCGGACTTAATTACTCCCTTTTCGTGATGTAGAGGAGTATCAACGTGGGCGCCGAGTATAAAGTGGGACAATCGGTCCAGGAGGTCCAGTAATAGGGCAGTAATTGTGAAATAATGTGTGGCGCCGGCGAGTGATGCTGTCATAGGCCTATTTGAACTCAGTGAAGCGACCATACGACAGGATGAAGTCGTAACCCCTGATGCTGGGGGGCTTTCGTCTTAGAAGAGACTGAAATATGTTCGATAAACTTTGTGAAATGGTGAATATAGTGAAACCGAGTTGTAAAAAATCAGGGGGTGATTGTACCGGGCGGGTCTAGCGGGGGTACGCCGTACCCCGACCGCCATGTTGGATGCGGAGGAGATGAACTAACATATCGCAAGTTATCTACTCAAAATCCAAGTATCGAGACGGTGAATGTGTATAAACTAGTGGGGCATTAAGCCAGGATATACGTAGTATGTAAAGTTATACGTATAAACAGTAATAAGGTCGGAATAGTGAGAGGATCTGAATCGCTACCCCAACCAACCACGTTAACTAACGCCCGGTCTCGTGGGCGTATAAGAGTTCACGGAAATTAACCTTCCTTGACTCGACGGGACAACTCTTACCATCGCGATCGAATCAGATCGCAGGAGGACGTCAACAACGAAACGACTCCCTCATCTAAAGCTAAGTACTCTTATGTCGTCTTTATTGTTGGCTAATAATATTGTTACGCACAGTACTTTAGCTAGGTTAACAATCTACCATGCACTGCTATGATGCTGTTAATTAGGCGAGTGATGGTCATGTTAACTTAATTGTGTGTTCTCTACCTTTCTTTCGATTTGATCAGTCGCCCATAACCTATACAGTCCACTTAAATTTAATCATACCATAATTATTAATATTATCTACTCAGATTTATTTATACTGGTCCAGAGTGCAGTGGGCTAACGTGAGAATATTGAAGGTACCCCTTGGATGCGGCCAGGAGTGGGTAAAGTTCTCACATACCTTAAAGGGAATGACTGCGGTAAAATTATACGAGTCGGTCATCTCTCTGGGAGTTTGTTTATTGCAAGTGGCGGTGTCCCAGATAGACTTATCTCCCACAATTCCCCACAATTGGCTTGAAGACCCATCACTGGCTGGAAGACCCATCACTGGCTGCATATCTGAAACACTGCATTGCTTAGTACAGTACATGAATTATACTAATTGTTATTATCAATCCTGCTATAATTATGATTATTTGCTAATAAGCCTGATAATTGAAATGCATAAATAACTATTAAGACTCAAAAACATTACAATGTGGCCTTGTTAATACAGTTACTTCCAGTATTCAATATTTTAGTAAGGTATTATTGAATTTTATCAAATTTAAGTGGTTTTGAGTTACAATAGTAAAGACATCACTGGCTGGAAGAGGCTTCGCTGGCAGGAACAAGCATCACTGGCTGGAAGAGGTATCGATAGCAGGAACACACAGACATGTGCCTATGACAAAATGGTAACTAACAGCTGCATATCTGAAACACTTCTCTACATTGTTTAGTCTAGTATATGAATTATACTTATTGTCAATCTTGCTATAGTTATGTATATTATAGATTATTGATATAAAAAAAATTCTGTATAAAATCATAGAAAACCATCCCATGATGGAATATACCATAAAAGCCATCCCTGAAGTATACCGTTAGTGTGTTCCGGGGGTCAACGCCCCAGCAGCCCAGTCCATGTGTGTGATTGAGTTTATCAGGAAAATCATTTCATGTGATGGATTATAAGAAAAACACCCGTGTCATATAATAATGCTTTTGTGGCATCTTTGGCAAGAAACAAGGCATCACTGGTACGAAAGAAGGCATTGCTGGTACGAAAGAAGGCATCACTGGTACAAAAGAAGGCATCACTGGTACAAAAGAAGGCATCGCTGGTACAAAAGAAGGCATCGCTGGTACGAAACAAGGCATCGCTGGTACAAAAGAAGGCATCGCTGGTACGAAACAAGGCATCGCTGGTATGAAACAAGGCATCGCTAGTATGAAACAAGGCATCGCTGGTACAAAACAAGGCATCGCTGGCAAGAAACAAGGCATCGCTGGCAAGAAACAAGGCATCGCTGGCAAGAAACAAGGCATCGCTGGCAAGAAACAAGGCATCGCTGGCAAGAAACAAGGCATCGCTGGCAAGAAACAAGGCATCGCTGGCAAGAAACAAGGCATCGCTGGCAAGAAACAAGGCATCGCTGGCAAGAAACAAGGCATCGCTGGCAAGAAACAAGGCATCGCTGGCAAGAAACAAGGCATCGCTGGCAAGAAACAAGGCATCGCTGGCAAGAAACAAGGCATCGCTGGCAAGAAACAAGGCATCGCTGGCAAGAAACAAGGCATCGCTCAGGCAAGAAACAAGGCATCGCTGGCAAGAAACAAGGCATCGCTGGCAAAAAAAAGGCATCGCTGGCCCAAAAAAAAGGCATCGCTGGCAAAAACAAAGGGATCGCTGGCGAAACAAGGCATCGCTGGAAAAAAACAAGGCATCGCTTTGGGAAAAACAAGGGATCGCTGGCAAAAACAAGGCACCTGGCAAAAAAAAGGCACGCTGGCAAAAACAAGTCCTGGCTGGATGGCCTTGGGTATGGTCATTGGTTGGGGTTATTAGTGTTGATTGTTAGTGCTATTATTGCTACA
>WNWK01038940.1:0-17691 GCA_009830355.1 Cherax destructor
TCCCCAAATTTTTAAAAAATTTTCTGCAATTGAAATTTTTGGGAAAAGTAAAAAAAATTTTATGATTTTATTTTAGGAAGCTTCTCTAGGGTTTTTTATCTAAAAAAAAAGTTTTTCAAAAAACCGTGAAAATGCCTTGAATCGTCAAAAATACAATATTTAAAATATCGTTTTTTAATTTTGAAATTTTTTTAATTATATACATATTTTAAAAAAAATTAAAAAACTATAAAAAACAAAATTTTTATAGAATATTTCAATTTTTTTGAAAAATACATGAAACATTAAAAAGCCGAAAAAAGTGCTAAAATCGCATTTTATATATTTCGAGTTTTAAAAGGTTTGATGCTTTCTGACAAAACTCATTTTTACCAAATTTGATTTTCCAAATAAATTTTTACTGCAATTGAAATTAATGGGAAAAGTAAGCAAAATTTTATGATTTTCTTTTTGGAAGCTTACCATAGGTTTTTTTATCTAAAAAAAAAGTTTTTGAAAATCCTTGAAAATGCCTTAAAACGTCAAAAATGCAATAAAATCAAATTTTTTACATTTTTTAAAATTTTATTAAATTTTTTACAAAAATCCCCTTAAAAAACTATAAAAAACAATATTTTATAGAATATTTCATATTATTTTTAAAAAAACATGAAACATTAAAAGCTCAGAAAAATGTGCTAAAAACGTATTTTATTGCATATTTCGACGTTTTAGACCAGTTTGTGTGCTTTTCTGGCAAAACTCATTTTTAGCTAAAATACTTACATTTTCACATTTTAAAAGAATTTCTACTGCAATTGAAACTTATGGGAAAAGTAAGCAAAAATTTATGATTTTCTTTTAGGAAGCTTACTACAGGTATATTTTAACTAAAATAGTTTTTAGAAAATCATGAAAATGCCTTAAAACGTCAAAAAAATGCAATAAAATCAAGTTTTATAGCATTTTGAATATTTATTAATTATTTACATATTTTAAAAAATCCCATTAAAAAACTATAAAATCAATATTTTTATAGAATGTTTCATATTATTTTCGAAAATACATGAAACATTAAAAAGCTCAGAAAAATGTGCTAAAATAGCATTTTATGGCATATTTCGACGTTTTAGAAAAGGTTTGATGCTTTTCTGACAAAACTCATTTTTAGCTAAAATACTTAGATTTTCACACTTTTAAATAAATTTTACTGCAATTGAAATTATGGGAAAAGTAAGCAAAATTTTATGATTTTCTTTTAGGAAGCTTACTCATAGGAATATCTTATCTAAAAAATAGTTTTCAGAAAATCCTTGAAAATCCTTAAATCGTCAAAAAATGCAATAAAATCAAGTTTTTATAGCATTTTTTAATATTTATTAATTATTTACATATTTTTAGAAATCCCATTAAAAATCTATAAAAAACAATATTTTTTTAGAATATTTCATATTATTTTCGAAAATACATGAAACATTAAAAAACTTTAGAAAAATGTGCTAAAATCGCATTTCTGGCATATTTCGACGTTTTAGAGCGTTTGATGCTTTTCTGACAAAACTCATTTTTAGCTAAAATACTTAGATTTTCACACTTTTAAATAGAATTTCTAGCAATTGAAATTTATGGGAAAAGTAAGCAAAATTTTATGATTTTCTTTTGGGAAGCTTACTCATAGGTATATTTTTATCTAAAAAATAGTTTTTCAGAAAATCCTTGAAAATGCTTAATCGTCAAAAAAAATGATTAAAATCGTTTTATACATTTTTGAATATTTATTAATTATTACATATTTTTAAAAAATCCCATTAAAAATCTATAAAAATCAATATTTTTATAGAATATTTCATATTATTTTCGAAATATACATGAAAATTAAAAAGCTCAGAAAATGTGCTAAAATCGTATTTTATTGCATATTTCGACGTTTTAGACAGTTTGAGTGCTTTTCTGGAAAACTCATTTTAGCTAAAATACTTAATTTTCACACTTTTAAACAGAATTTCTACTGCAATTGAAATTTATGGGAAAAGTAAGCAAAATTTATGATTTTCTTTTAGGAAGCTTACTCTACAGGTATATTTTAACTAAAAAAATAGTTTTTCAGAAAATCTTGAAAATGCCTTAAATCGTCAAAAAATGCAATAAAATAAGTTTATACATTTTTAATTTTATTTAATTATTAATATTTTTTAAAAAAACCCATTAAAAATCTATAAAAATCAATATTTTTATAGAATATTTCTATTATTTCGAAAAATACATGAAACATTAAAAAGCTCGAAAAATTGCTAAAATCGCATTTTTGGCATATTTCGAGTTTTTTTTGAGCGTTTAGTGCTTTTCTGGAAAACTCATTTTTAGCTAAAATACTTAATTTTCACACTTTAAAAGAATTTCTATGCAATTGAAATTTATGGGAAAAGTAAGCAAAAATTTATGATTTTCTTTTTTGGAAGTTACTTACAGGTTTTTTTAACTAAAAAAAAGTTTTTTAGAAAATCCTTGAAAATGCCAAATTTAAAAAAATGCAATAAAATCAAGTTTTATACATTTTTTAATATTTATTAATTATTTACATATTTTTAAAAAATTAAAAAATAAAAAACAAAATTTTTTTAAAAATTTCATATTATTTTCAAATATACATGAAAATTAAAAAACTCAGAAAATGTGCTAAAATCGTATTTTATTGCATATTTCGACGTTTTTGAGCGGGTTTTAGGCTTTTCTGGCAAAATATTTTTCAGCTAAAAAAACTTAGATTTTCAAATTTTTAAAAAAATTTTTCGTTGAAAAAATTTTGGGGAAAAATAAGCAAAATTTTATGATTTTCTTTTTTGGAAGCTTACTCTAGGATATTTTATCTAAAAAAAGTTTTTTTAGAAAATTCTTTAAAATGCCAAAAGTCAAAAATCAATAAAATAAGTTTTTTACATTTTTGAATATTTATTAAATTTTTTTACATATTTTTAAAAAAACCATTAAAAATCTATAAAAATCAATATTTTTATAGAATATTTCATAATTTTTTTTGAAAATTCATGAAACATTAAAAAACTCAGAAAAAAAAACGATTTTATTGCATATTTCGACGTTTTTGGGGTTTGATGCTTTTCTGAAAACTCATTTTCAGCTAAAATACTTAGATTTTCACACTTTTAAATAGAATTTCTACCAATTGAAATTTATGGGGAAAAATGCAAAAATTTTTTGATTTTCTTTTTTGGAAGCTTACTCATAGGTATATTTTATCAAAAAAAAAGTTTTTTTAGAAAATTTTGAAAAAGCCCTTAAAACGTCAAAAAAAGCAATAAAATCAAAATTTTTTACATTTTTTTAAAATTTTTATTATTAATATTTTTAAAAAACCCATTAAAAAACTATAAAAATCAATATTTTTTTAGAATATTTCAATTTTTTTCGAAAAAAAACATGAAACATTAAAAAGCCAGAAAAATGTGCTAAAAAGATTTATTATATGACGTTTTAGAGCGTTTGATGCTTTTCTGCAAAACTCATTTTTTTGCTAAAAACTTAATTTTTTACACTTTTAAAAAGAATTTCTACTGCAATTGTTTTTGGGGAAAAAAAGGAAAATTTTTTGATTTTCTTTTAGGAAGCTTATCATAGGTATATTTTATCTAAAAATAGTTTTTTAGAAAATCCTTAAAAAGCCTTAAAACGTCAAAAAAAACATAAAATAAGTTTATAGCATTTTTTAATTTTAAATTTTTTACATATTTTTAAAAATCCCCTTAAAAAAACTATAAAAATAATATTTTTATAGAATATTTCATATTATTTTCGAAAATACTGAAACATTAAAAAGCTCAGAAAAAAAGTGCAAAATCTATTTTTTATATTTTGACGTTTTTGAGCGGGTTTTAGTGCTTTTCTAAACTCTTTTTACTAAAATACATTTTCCCCTTTTTAAAAGAAATTTTTATGAATTGAAATTTATGGGAAAAGTAACAAAATTTATGATTTTTTTTTAGGAAACTTACTACAGGTATATTTTACTAAAAAAAAAAGTTTTAAAAAAACCCTTTAAAATGCCTTAAATCGTCAAAAATGCATTTAAAAACAAGTTTTTTAGCATTTTTTAATATTTTTTAAATTTTTTCATATTTTTAAAAATTCAAATTAAAATCTATAAAATCAATATTTTTAAAAATATTTCATATTATTTTCGAAAATACATGAAAATTAAAAACTAGAAAATTTCTAAAATCGTATTTTATTTTTTTTTTAGTTAATTTTAAATAGAATTTCTACTGCAATTGAAATTTATGGGAAAAGTAAGCAAAATTTTATGATTTTCTTTTAGGAAGCTTACTCATAGGTATATTTTATCTAAAAAAATAGTTTTTCAGAAAATCCGTGAAAATGCCTTGAATCGTCAAAAAATACAATAAAATATCGTTTTATAGCATTTTTGAATATTTATTAATTATATACATATTTTTAAAAAATCCCATTAAAAATCTATAAAAATCAATATTTTTATAGAATATTTCATATTATTTTCGAAAAATACATGAAACATTAAAAAGCTCAGGGAAAAAGTGCTAAAATGGTATTTTATATCATATATCGAAGTTTTAGAGCGGTTTGAGTGCTTTTCTGGCAAAACTCATTTTTTTGCTAAAATACTTACATTTTCACACTTTTTAAAAAGAATTTCACGAATTGGAAAAAATTTTGGGGGAAGTAAGCAAAATTTTTTGATTTTCTTTTTGGGAAACTTACTCATAGGTATATTTTATCTAAAAAAAAGTTTTTCAGAAAATCCATGAAAAAAGCCTTGAATCGTCAAAAAAAACAATAAAATATCGTTTTTTTAGCAATTTTTGAATATAAATTAATTATTTACATATTTTTAAAAAACCCATTAAAAAACTATAAAAACACTATTTTTATAGAATATTTTTAAAATTATTTTCGAAAAAAACATGAAACATTAAAAAACCCAGAAAAAAGTGAAAAAAACCTATTTTATTGCATATTTCCCACGTTTTAGAGCAGTTTGAGGTTTATTTGGGAAAACTCATTTTTTTGCTAAAATACTTACATTTTCACACTTTTAAACAGAATTTGTAGTGCAATTGAAATTTATGGGAAAAGTAAGAAAAGTTTATGATTTTCTTTAGGGAAACTTACTTAAGGTATATTTTAACTAAAAAAATTTTTTCAGAAAATCCTTGAAAAAGCCTTTTTTAAACGTCAAAAAAAACAATAAAATAAGTTTTATAGCATTTTTAATATTTATTAATTATTTCATATTTTTTAAAAAAACCCATTAAAACTATAAAAAACAATATTTTTTTAGAATATTTCCCTAATTTTTTTCGAAAATACATGAAACATTAAAAAACTCAGAAAAAAGGGGCTAAAATCGATTTTAAGATATTTCGACGTTTTTGAGCGGTTTGATCTTTTCTGGCAAAACTCATTTTTTTAGCTAAAATACTTAGATTTTCACACTTTTAAATAGAATTTCTACTGGAAATTTAAAGGGGAAAAATAAGGAAAATTTTTTTGATTTTCTTTTAGGAAGTTTTTTATAGGTTTTATTTTATCTAAAAATATTTTTTTAGAAAACCTTTTAAAATGCCTTAAATCGTCAAAAAAAAGCAATAAAAAACAATTTTTTTAACATTTTTTAATATTTATTAATTATTTACATATTTTTAAAAAATTATTAAAAAACTATAAAAAAACAATATTTTTTTAGAATATTTATATTATTTTCGAAAAAAAACATGAAACATTAAAAAGCTCAGAAAAATGTGCTAAAAACGATTTTATTGGGATATTTCGACGTTTTAGACCGGGGTTTATGCTTTTCAAAACTCATTTTTAGCTAAAATTTTTAATTTTCACACTTTTAAAAGAATTTCTACTGCAATTAAAAAAATTTTTGGGGAAAAATAAGCAAAAATTTTTTGATTTTCTTTAGGGAAACTTACCAAGGTATATTTTAACTAAAAAAAATTTTTTTTAGAAAATCCTTGAAAATGCCTTAAACGTCAAAAAAAGCAATAAAATCAAGTTTTATAGAATTTTTAATTTTTTATTAATTATTTACATATTTTTAAAAAAACCCATTTAAAAAACTATAAAATCAATATTTTTTTTAGAATATTTCCCTAATTTTTTTCGAAAATACATGAAACATTAAAAAACTCAGAAAAAAGGTAAAAATTTTTTTTATATTTCGACGTTTTAGAGGGTTTTATGTTTTCTGGCAAAATCATTTTTTTGCTAAAATACTTAATTTTCACACTTTTAAATAGAATTTTACTGCAATTAAATTTATGGGAAAAGTAAACAAAATTTTATGATTTTTTTTGGGCTTTCTATAGGTTAAATTTTTTCAAAAAAAATTTTTGAAAATCCTTAAAATTTTTTTCAAAAAAAGAATAAAAAAAAAGTTTTTTTTGCATTTTTTTTAAAATTTATTTAAATTTAATTTTTAAAAAAAACCCCAAAAAAACTATAAAAAAAAAATTTTTTTAGAATATTTATATTATTTTCAAAAAAACATGAAACATTAAAAAACTGAAAAAAGTGCAAAAAAAAACGTTTTGAGGGGTTTAGTGCTTTTCGGAAAATCATTTTTTTTCAAAAAAATTAATTTTCACACTTTTAAAAGAATTTTATGCAATTGAAATTTATGGGAAAATAAGCAAAATTTTTTAAAATTTTTTTTTTGGGAAACTTTTTTCCAGGTATTTTTTCTAAAAATTTTTTTAAAAAACCCTTAAAAACCTTAAAAAGTCAAAAATCAATAAAAAAAGTTTTTTACATTTTTAAAAAAATTTTTTACATATTTTTTAAAAAAAAAAAAAAATCTATAAAAATCAATATTTTTTAAAAAAATTTAATTATTTTCAAAAATACATGAAAATTGCTCAGAAAAAAGGCAAAAATTTTATTTCAATTTACGTTTTTAAACGGTTTATGCTTTTCTGGCAAAACTCATTTTTTTTACTTTTTTAATTTTAAAAAATTTTTAAAATTAAAATTTTGGGAAAATAAAACAAAATTTTTTTATTTTCTTTAGGAAGCTTACTAAGGTTAATTTTATCTAAAAAAATAGTTTTTTAGAAAATCCTTGAAAATCCTTAAATCGTCAAAAAAACAAAAAATCAAGTTTTATACATTTTTTTATTTATTAATTTTTTACATATTTTTAAAATCCCATTAAAATCTATAAAAAACAATTTTTTAAGAATATTTCATTTTCGAAAATACATGAAACATTAAAAAACTGAAAAATGTGCTAAAATGGGATTTTTTTGCATATTCGACGTTTTTGGGGTTTGAGTGCTTTTTTAAAAACCATTTTTTTTGCTAAAAAAAAAAAATACTTTTAAATAGAATTTCTACTGCAATTGAAATTTATGGGAAAGTAAGCAAATTTTATGATTTTCTTTAGGAAGCTTACACTCAGGTATATTTTATCTAAAAAAATAGTTTTTCAGAAAATCCTTGAAAATGCCTTAAATCGTCAAAAATGCAATAAAATCAAGTTTATAGCATTTTTGAATATTTATTAATTATTTACATATTTTTAAAAATCCCATTAAAAATCTATAAAAATCAATATTTTTATAGAATATTTCATATTATTTTCGAAATATACATGAAACATTAAAAAGCTCAGAAAAATGTCAAAATCGTATTTTATTGCATATTTCGACGTTTTAGAGCGTTTGAGTCTTTTCTGGCAAAACTCATTTTTTAGCTAAAATACTTAGATTTTCACACTTTTAAATAGAATTTCTACTGCAATTGAAATTTATGGGAAAAGTAAGCAAAATTTTATGATTTTCTTTAGGAAGCTTACTTATAGGTATATTTTACTAAAAAATAGTTTTTCAGAAAATCCTGAAAATGCCTTAAGTCAAAAATGCAATAAATCAAGTTTTATAGCATTTTTGAATATTTATTAATTATTTACATATTTAAAAATCCATTTAAAATCTATAAAAATCAATATTTTTAGAATATTTCATATTATTTTCGAAATATACATGAAACATTAAAAGCTCAGAAAAAAAGCAAAATGGGATTTTATTCATATATCGACGTTTTAGAGCGGTTTAGTGCTTTTCTGGCAAAACTCATTTTTAGCTAAAATACTTACATTTTCAACTTTTAAATAGAATTTCACTGCAATTGAAATTTATGGGAAAAGTTTAAACAAAATTTTATGATTTTTTTTAGGAAGCTTACTCATAGGTATATTTTATCTAAAAATAGTTTTTCAGAAAACTTGAAAATGCCTTAAATCGTAAAATGTTAAACAAGTTTTATAGCATTTTAATATTTAATAATTATTTACATATTTTTAAAATCCCATTAAAAATCTATAAAAAACAATATTTTTATAGAATATTTCATATATTTTCGAAATATACATGAAACATTAAAAAGCTCAGAAAAATGTGCTAAAATCGTATTTTATTGCATATTTCGACGTTTTAGAGCGGTTTGAGTGCTTTTCTGGCAAAACTCATTTTTCAGCTAAAATACTTAGATTTACTTTTAAATAGAATTTCTACTGAATGAAATTATGAAAAAGCAAAATTTTATGATTTTCTTTAGGAAGCTTACTCATAGGTATATCTTATCTAAAAATAGTTTTTCAGAAAATCCTTGAAAATGCCTTAAATCGTCAAAAATGCATTAAAATCAAGTTTATAGCATTTTTGAATATTTATTAATTATTTACATATTTTTAAAAATCCCATTAAAAATCTATAAAAATCAATATTTTTATAGAATATTTCATATTATTTTCGAAAAATACATGAAAAATTAAAATGCTCAGAAAAATGTGCTAAAATCGTATTTTATTGCATATTTCGACGTTTTAGACCAGTTTGAGTGCTTTTCTGGCAAAACTCATTTTTTAGCTAAAATACTTACATTTTCACACTTTAAACAGAATTTCTACTGCAATTGAAATTTATTGGAAAAGTAAGCAAAAATTTATGATTTTCTTTTAGGAAGCTTACTTACAGGTATATTTTAACTAAAAATAGTTTTTCAGAAAATCCTGAAAATGCCTTAAATCGTCAAAATGCAATAAAATCAAGTTTTATAGCATTTTTGAATATTTATTAATTATTTACATATTTTAAAAATCCCATTTAAAATCTATAAAAATCAATATTTTTATAGAATATTTCATTTTCGAAATATACATGAAACATTAAAAGCTCGAAAAGGGCTAAAATGGTATTTTATTGCATATATCGACGTTTTTGGTAGTAGGTTGGTGACAGCAACCACCCAGGGAGGTACTACTGTCCTGCCAGGTGACTGTGAAACAGAAACCTGAAACTGTTTTACATGATGGTAGGATTGCTGGTGTCTTTTTTCTGTCTCATAAACACGCTGGATAACAGGTATATCTAGCTACTTCTACTTACACTTTAGGTCACACTACACTGGCATACACATGCATATATATACATACACACATCTAGGTTTTTTTTTATTTTTTAATAGCTCTTGTTCCTTTTATTTTCTCTATTGTCCATGGGGAAGTGGAAAGAATCTTTCCTCCGTAAGCCATGCGTGTCGTATGAGGCGACTAAGATGCCGGGAGCAATGGCTAGTAACCCCTTCTCCTGTACAAATCTACTAAAAACGAGAAGAAGAAAAAATTTATAAAATTGGGTTGTCTGAATGTGCGTGGATGTAGTGCGGATGATAAGAAAAGATGATTGCCGATGTTATGAATGAAAAGAAGTTGGATGTCCTGGCCCTAAGGAAACAAAGCTGAAGGGGTAGGCGAGTTTCAGTGGGGAGAAATAAATGGATTAAGTCAGGGGTATCTGAGAGAGTTAGAGCTAAGGAAGGGGTAGCAATAATGTTGAAGGATCAGTTATGGAAGGAAAAGAGGGAATATAAATGTGTAAATTCAAGGATTATGTGGATTAAAATAAGGGTCGGATGCGAAAAGTGGGTCATAATAAGCGTGTATGCACCTGGAGAAGAGAGGAGTGTAGAGGAGAGAGAGAGATTTTGGGAGATGTTAAGCGAATGTATAGGAACTTTTGAACCAAATGAGAGAGTAATTGTGGTAGGGGACCTAAATGCTAAAGTGGAGAAACATGCAGAGGGTGTAGTAGGTAAGTTTGGGGTGCCAGGTAAATGATAATGGGAGCCCTTTGATTGAACTTTGTATAGAAAGGGGTTTAGTTATAGGTAATACATATTTTAAGAAAAAGAGGATAAATAAGTATACAAGATATGATGTAGGCGTAATGACAGTAGTTTGTTGGACTATGTATTGATAGATAAAAGACTGTTGAGTAGACTTCAGGATGTACATGTTTATAGAGGGGCTACAGATATATCAGATCACTTTTAGTTATAGCTACAGTGGAGTAAAAGGTAGATGGGATACAAGGAAAATAGAATCAGTAAGTAAAAGAGAGGTGAAGGTTTATAAACTAAAAGAGGAGGCAGTTAGGTAAGATATAAACAACTATTGGAGGATAGATGGGCTAGTGAGAGTGTAGGCAATGGGGTCGAAAATGTATGGGGTAGATTTAAAAATGTAGTGTTAGAGTGTTCAGCAGAAGTTTGTGGTTACAGGCGAGTGGGTGCGGAGGGAAGAGGAGCGATTGGTGAATGATGATGTAAAGAGAGTAGTAAGGAGAAAAAGTTAGCATATGAGAGGTTTTTACAAAGTAGAAGTGATGCAAGGAGGGAAGAGTATATGGAGAGAAAAAGAGAGGTTAAAAGAGTGGTGAAGCAATGTAAAAAGAGAGCAGATGAGAGAGTGGGTGAGATGTTATCAGCAAATTTTGTTGAAAATAAGAAAAGTTTTGGAATGAGATTAATAAGTTGAGGAAGCCTAGAGAACAAATGGATTTGACAGTTAAAAATAGGAGAGGAGAGTTATTAAATGGAGAGTTAGAGGTATCGGGAAGATGGAGAGAATATTTTGAGGATTTGTTAAATGTTGATGAAGACAGGGAAGCTGTGATTTCGTGTGTAGGGCAAGGAGGAATAACATCTTGTAGGAGTGTGGAAGAGCCAGTTGTGGGTGTAGGGGAAGTTCGTGAGGCAGTGGGTAGAATGAAAGGTAAGGCAGCTGGGATTGATGGGATAAAGATAGAAATGTTAAAAGCAGGTGGGGATATAATTTTGGAGTGGTTGGTGCCATTATTTAATAAATGTATGGAAGAGGGTAAGGTACCTAGGGATTGGCAGAGAGCGTGTATTGTTCCTTTGTATAAAGGCAAAGGGACAAAAGAGAGTGCAAAAATTATAGGGAATAAGTCTGTTGAGGTACCTGGTAAAGTGTATGGTAGAGTTATTATTGAAAGAATTAAGAGTAAAACAGAAAGCAGGATAGCAGATGAACAAGGGGGCTTTAGGAAAGGTAGGGGTGTGTAGACCAAGTGTTTACAGTGAAACATATAGGTGAACAGCATTTGGATAAGGGTAAAGATGTTTTTGTGGCATTTATGGATTTGGAAAAGGCGTATGATAGGGTAGATAGGGGGCAATGTGGCAGATGTTGCAGGTGTATGGAATGGGAGGAAGGTTACTGAAAGCAGTGAAGAGTTTTATGAGGATAGTGAGGCTCAGGTTAGAGTGTGTAGGAGGGAAGGGACCATTTCCAGTAAAAGTGGGCCTTAGACAAGGATGTGTGATGTCACCGTGGTTGTTCAATATATTTATAGATGGGGTTGTAAGAGAAGTGAATGCGAGGGTCTTGGCAAGAGGTGTTGGGCTAAAAGATAAAGAAGCAAATACAAAGTGGAGTTGTCACAGTTGCTTTTGCTGATGACACTGTGCTTTGGGAGATTCTGAAGAGAAGCTGCAGAGGTTGGTGGATGAATTTGGTAGGTGTGTAAAAGAAGAAAATTGAAAGTGAATATAGGAAAGAGTAAGGTGATGAGGATAACAAAAAGAATAGGTGACGAAAGATTGATATCAGATTGGAGGGAGAGAGTATGGAGGAGGTGAATGTATTCAGATATTTGGGAGTGGACATGTCGGCGGATGGGTCTATGAAGGATGAGGTGAATCATAGAATTGATGAGGGGAAAAGGGTGAGTGGAGCACTTCGAGTCTGTGGAGACAAAGAACCTTGTCCATGGAAGTAAAGAGGGAATGTATGAGAGTATAGTTATACCAACGCTCTTATATGGGTGTGAAGCATGGGTGATGAATGTTGCAACGAGGAGAAGGCTGGAGGCAGTGGAGATGTCATGTCTGAGGTCAATGTGTGGTGTGAATATAATGCAGAGAATTGGAGTTTGGAAATTAGGAGGAGGTGCGGGATTACCAAAACGATTGTCCAGAGAGCTGAGGAGGGGTTGTTGAGGTGGTTTGGACATGTAGAGAGAATGGAACGAGACAGAGTGACTTCGAGAGTGTATAAATCTGTAGTGGAGGGAAGGCGGGTAGGGGTCGGCCTAGGAAAGGTTGGAGGGAGGGGTAAAGGAAGTTTGTGTGCGAGGGGCTTGGATTTCCAGCAAGCATGTGTGAGCGTATTTGATAGGAGTGAATGGAGGCATATGGTTTTTAATACTTGACGTGCTGTTGGAGTGTGAGCAAAGTAACATTTATGAAGGGATTCAGGAAACCGGCAGGCCGGACTTGAGTTCTGGAGATGGGAAGCACAGTGCCGGCACTCTGAAGGAGGGGTGTAAATGTTGCAGTTTTATAACTGTAGTGTAAAGCACCCTTCTGGCAAGACAGTGATGGAGTGAATGATGATGAAAGTTTTTCTTTTCGGCCACCCTGCCTTGGTGGAATCGCATGTGTTAATAAAAAAATCGACGTTTTAGAGCGTTTGAGTGCTTTTCTGGCAAAACTCATTTTTTAGCTAAAATACTTACATTTTCATACTTTTAAATAGAATTTCACTGCAATTGAAATTTATGGGAGAAGTAAGCAAAATTTTATGATTTTCTTTTAGGAAGCTTACTCATAGGTATATTTTATCTAAAAATAGTTTTTCAGAAAATCCGTGAAAATGCCTTGAATCGTCAAAAATAAATAAAATACGTTTTATAGCATTTTTGAATATTTATTAATTATTTACATATTTTTAAAAATCCCATTAAAATCTATAAAAATCAATATTTTATAGAATATTTCATATTATTTTCGAAAATACATGAAACATTAAAAAGCTCAGAAAAATGTGCAAAATCGTATTTTATTGCATATTTCGACGTTTTAGAGCAGTTTGAGTGCTTTTCAGGCAAAACTCATTTTTTAGCTAAAATACTTACATTTTCACACTTTTAAACAGAATATCTACTGCAATTGAAATTTATGGGAAAAGTAAGCAAAAGTTTATGATTTTCTTTTAGGAAGCTTACTTAAGGTATATTTTATCTAAAAAATAGTTTTTCAGAAAATCCTTGAAAATGCCTTAAATCGTCAAAAATGCAATAAAATCAAGTTTAATAGCATTTTTGAATATTTATTAATTATTTACATATTTTTAAAAAATCCCATTAAAAATCTATAAATATCAATATTTTTATAGAATATTTCATATTATTTTCGAAATATACATGAAACATTAAAAGCTCAGAAAATGTGCTAAAATCGTATTTTATTGCATATTTCGACGTTTTAGAGCGGTTTAGTGCTTTTCTGGCAAAACTCATTTTTAGCTAAAATACTTAGATTTCACACTTTTAAATAGAATTTCTATGCAATTGAAATTTATGGGAAAAGTAAGCAAAAGTTTTATGGAATTTTTTTTACTAAAAGTTTTCAAATTGTATTATTTCTAAAAAATTTTTTTAGATAAAATATAATATTTACATATTTTTAAAAATCCCATTAAAATCTATAAAAATCAATATTAATTTAGAATATTTCATATTATTTTCAAAATACATGAAACATTAAAAACTTTAGAAAAATGGCCTAAAATTGCATTTTATGGCATATTTCGACGTTTTAGAGCGGTTTGAGTGCTTTTCTGACAAAACTCATTTTTTAGCTAAAAATAGATTTTCAAAACTTTTAAATAGAATTTCTACTGCAATTGAAATTTATGGGAAAAGTTAGCAAAATTTTATGATTTTCTTTTAGGAAGTTTACTCATAGGTATATTTTATCTAAAAAAATAGTGTTTTCAGAAAATCCTTGAAAATGCTCTTAAATCGTCAAAAATGCATTAAATCAAGTTTTATAGCATTTTTTAATATTTATTAATTATTTACATATTTTTAAAAAATCCCATTTAAAATCTATAAAAATCAATATTTTTATAGAATATTTCATATTATTTTCGAAATATACATGAAACATTAAAAAGCTCAGAAAAATGTGCTAAAATGGTATTTTATTCATATTCGACGTTTTAGAGCGGTTTGAGTGCTTTTCTGGGAAAACTCATTTTTAGCTAAAATACTTACATTTTCACACTTTTAAATAGAATTTCTACTGCAATTGAAATTTATGGGAGAAGTAAGCAAAATTTTATGATTTTCTTTTAGGAAGCTTACTCATAGGTATATTTTATCTAAAAAAATAGTTTTTTCAGAAAATCCGTGAAAATGCCTTGAATCGTCAAAAAATATAATAAAATATCATTTTATAGCATTTTGAATATTTATTAATTATTTACATATTTTTAAAAATCCATTAAAAATCTATAAAAATCAATATTTTTATAGAATATTTCATATTATTTTCGAAAATACATGAAAATTAAAAGCTCAGAAAATATGCTAAAATCGATTTTATGCATATTTCGACGTTTTAGAGCGGTTTGTGTTTTCTGACAAAACTCATTTTTTAGCTAAAATACTTAGATTTTCACACTTTTAAATAGAATTTCTACTGCAATTGAAATTTATGGGAAAAGTAAGCAAAATTTTATGATTTTTTTTAGGAAGCTTACTCATAGGTAATTTTATCTAAAAATAGTTTTTCCGAAAATCCTTGAAAATGCCTTAAATCGTCAAAAATGCAATAAAATCAAGTTTTATAGCATTTTGAATATTTATTAACTATTTACATATTTTTAAAAATCCCATTAAAAATCTATAAAAATCAATATTTTATAGAATATTTCATATTATTTTCGAAATATACATGAAACATTAAAAAGCTCAGAAAAATGTGCAAAATCTATTTTATTGCATATTTCGACGTTTTAGAGCGGTTTGAGTGCTTTTCTGGCAAAACTCATTTTTAGCTAAAATACTTACATTTTCACACTTTTAAACAGAATTTCTAGTGCAATTGAAATTTATGGAAAAGTAAGCAAAATTTATAATTTTCTTTAGGAAGCTTACTCATAGGTATATTTCTGAAAACTATTTTTTTAGATAAAAATATACTCTATTTACATATTTTAAAAATACATTAAAAATCTATAAAATCAATATTAATTTAGAATATTTCATATTATTTTCCAAAATACATGAAACATTAAAAAGCTCAGAAAATGGCCTAAAATTGCATTTTATGGCATATTTCGACGTTTTAGAGCGGTTTGAGTGCTTTCTGACAAAACTCATTTTAGCTAAAACGTAGATTTTCAAACTTGTAAATAGAATTTCTACTGCAATTGAAATTTATGGGAAAAGTAAGACTTCTACTGCAATTGAAATTTATGGGAAAAGTAAGAAAAATTTTATGATTTTCTTTTAGGAAGCTTACTCATAGGTATATTTTATCTAAAAAAATAGTTTTTCAGAAAATCCTTGAAAATGCCTTGAATCGTCAAAAAATGCAATAAAATAACGTTTTATAGCATTTTTTAATATTTATTAATTATTTACATATTTTTATAAAATCCCATTAAAAATCTATAAAAATCAATATTTTTATAGAATATTTCATATTATTTTCGAAAAATACATGAAACATTAAAAAGCTCAGAAAAATGTGCTAAAATCGTATTTTATTGCATATTTCGACGTTTTAGAGCGGTTTGAGTGCTTTTCTGGCAAAACTCATTTTTTAGCTAAAATACTTAGATTATCACACTTTTAAATAGAACTTCTACTGCAATTGAAATTTATGGGAAAAGTAAGCAAAATTTTATGATTTTCTTTTAGGAAGCTTACTCATAGGTATATTTTATCTAAAAAATATTTTTCAGAAAATCCTTGAAAATGCCTTGAATCGTCAAAAATGCAATAAAATAACGTTTTATAGCATTTTTATATATTATAAATTATTTACATATTTTTAAAAAATCCCATTAAAAATCTATAAAAATCAATATTAATTTAGAATATTTCATATTATTTTCCAAAAATACATGAAAATTAAAAGCTCAGAAAATGTGCTAAAATCGTATTTTATTGCATATTTCGACTTTTAGAGCGGTTTGAGTGCTTTTTGGCAAAACTCATTTTTTAGCTAAAATACTTAGATTATCACACTTTTAAATAGAATTTCTACTGCAATTAAATTTAGGGAAAAGTAAGCAAAATTTTATGAATTTTCTTTTAGGAAGCTTACTCATAGTGTTTATCTAAAATAGTTTCAGAAAACTTTAAAATCCATGAAAAATGCAATAAATAGTTTTATAGCATTTTAATATTTATAAATTATTTACATATTTTTAAAAAATCCCATTAAAATTCTATAAAAATAAATATTAATTAGAATATTTCATATTATTTTCCAAAAATACATGAAACATTAAAAAGCTCAGAAAAATGGCCTAAAATTGCATTTTATGGCATATTTCGACGTTTTAGAGCGGTTTGAGTGCTTTTCTGACAAAACTCATTTTTTAGCTAAAATACTTAGATTTTCACACTTTTAAATAGAATTTCTACTGCAATTGAAATTTATGGGAAAAGTAAGCAAAATTTTATGATTTTCTTTTAGGAAGCTTACTCATAGGTATATTTTATCTAAAAAAATGTTTTTCAGAAAATCCTTGAAAATGCCTTGAATCGTCAAAAATGCAATAAAATAACGTTTTATAGCATTTTTTAATATTTATAAATTATTTACATATTTTTAAAAAATCCCATTAAAAATCTATAAAAATAAATATTAATTTAGAATATTTCATATTATTTTCCAAAAATACATGAAACATTAAAAAACTGAGAAAAATGGCCTAAAATTGCATTTTATGGCATATTTCGACGTTTTAGAGCGGTTTGAGTGCTTTTCTGACAAAACTCATTTATTAGCTAAAATACTTAGATTATCACACTTTTAAATAGAATTTTTACTGCAATTGAAATTTATGGGAAAAGTAAGCAAAATTTTATGATTTTCTTTTAGGAAGCTTACTCATAGGTATATTTTATCTAAAAAAATAGTTTTTTAGAAAATCCTTGAAAATGCCTTGAATCGTCAAAAAATGCAATAAAATAACGTTTTATAGCATTTTTTAATATTTATAATTATTTACATATTTTTAAAAATCCATTAAAAATCTATAAAAATCAATATTAATTTAGAATATTTCATATTATTTTCCAAAAATACATGAAACATTAAAAAGCTCAGAAAAATGGCCTAAAATTGCATTTTATGGCATATTTCGACGTTTTAGAGCGGTTTGAGTGTTTTTCTGACAAAACTCATTTTTTAGCTAAAATACTTAGATTATCACACTTTAAATAGAATTTCTACTGCAATTGAAATTTATGGGAAAAGTAAGCAAAATTTTATGATTTTCTTTTAGGAAGCTTACTCATAGGTATATTTTATCTAAAAAATAGT
>WNWK01038941.1:0-17690 GCA_009830355.1 Cherax destructor
TTTTTGGGAAAGGGAAAGATGTTTTTGTGGCATTTATGGTTTTGGGAAAAAAGGGTATGAAGGGAGATAGGGGGCAATGTGGCAGATGTTGAGGTGTATGGAATGGGAGGAAGAGTTTTTATGAGGATAGTGGGCCAGGTTAGATGTGTGGGAGGGGGGACTTTTTCCCCAGAAAAAGTGGGCCTTGACAAATGTGTGATGTCCCTTTGTTCAAATATTTATAGATGGGGTTTAAGAAGTGAATGTAAGGGTTTTAGAGGTGTGGGACTAAAAATGAAGCAAATACAAAATGGGATGTACAGTTGTTTTTTCTGATGACAATTTTTAAAAATTCGAAGAGAAAGGGGTTTGGTGGATAAATTTTGGGTAAAAAAAAGAAGAAAATTGAAAGTGAATATAGGAAAAGAAAAGGTGATGAGGATAAAAAAAGAATAGGTGACGAAAGTTTGGGATATCAGATTGGGGGGAAGAGGAAAGGGGTGAATGTTTCAGATTTTTGGGGGTGGACTTTAAGAGAGGGGTCATAAGGATGGGTGAATCATAAAGATGAGGGAAGGGTAGTAACTTGGGTCTGTGGAGACAAAGAATTTGTTGGAAGAAAGGGGGGAATTTTGAGATATAGTTATACCAATGCTCTTATAGGGGTTTGAAGAGGGTATAAATGTTGCAAAGGGAAAGGCTGGGGCAGGGGAATGCTTCTAGGTCAATGTGGGGGGAAATATAATGCAGAAATCGGTTTTTAAAATTAGGAGGGGGGGTTTTAAAAAATGCCAGAGGTGAGGGGGGGTTTTGAGGGGGTTTTGGACATGTAGAGAGAATGGAACGGCAGAGGACCGGGGTTTAAATCTGTAGGGGAGGGGGGGGGGTGGGGGTGGCCGGAAGGTTGGGGGGAGGGGGAAAGGAAGTTTTTTTGCGGGGGCACTTTAAAAAATGTGTGGCGTATTTATAGGAGTGAATGGAGGCATATGGTTTTTAAACTTGACGGCTGTTGGGGTGGAGCAAAAACATTTTAAGGGATTCAGGAAACCGGGGGGCGGACTTGAGTTCTGGAGATGGAAGACAGTGCCGGCATTGAAGGAGGGGGGTTTAAAGTTGGTTTTTTAACTGTAGGGAAAACACCCTCTTTCATTATGGAGGAAATGAGAAAATTTTTTTCCCCCCTGCCTTGGTGGGGAAACCCCATGTGTTAATAAAAAAATTCATTTCTCAGGCAAGTCCCCCAAATCCCCCCCACCTGAAATTTTTCCCAAACCCAAATTTAAAAATACCCTGCTAGCTTTATTTAAACCCCACTAGGGTGATAAATTAAAACATTGTTTTAAAATTAGGGAGCAAAATTCTGTTTGGGGGGATGGATTTTGAAGGACCTGCCAGTATCCCAAAAGGCCCTGATGTTTCCCCCTTTCAAAGTTTTTTGATCTTTATTGAGGGAACGTTTCCCCCACAGAGGCTTCACGTCCATACAAAGGAGAACGGGGAAAAACAGGAGTAGTTTGAGGTGGGAAAAAAAGGAAAAAAACCCAAATGGAAAAAAAAACACATAAGCAGTATAATGTGATCCCATTTACAACGTTTCCCAGAGGGGGTTTATCGAAAAGACTCGATAAAAATTGGACCGGTAAGATGGAATTTTCAGTGGTTTCACTTATTCTGATGCAGAACGCGGGAATGACCGGGCGCCCTTTTCAAACATCCTGAGGAAAAGGGCAAAGAAAGTTCTCTGGACAGTTTTTTAAAAAAGTAAAACCTTGGCTTCCCGGCCCAAAAAGGGGGAAAAAGGGGAAGGAAAAAAAAATTTGGGGAAAATCAGCCCTCAGCCTGGGTTACTGTCTGACAAAACATCTTGGTATCTTAATAAGGAATTTTTCCCTTGCCTAACCCTTAGTCACCACCTACCCACATTGGTCAAATTGAACCCCCCCTCCTGCACCTCTCCTGCCTACGGTATATAAGTCACTTCTTCACACATATGTTTTTTTATCATCAAGATTGAGGGACTGACAACAGGTAAGGCAAAGGGGACTGATTACATCTTTCTCCGTTGTATGGACTGATGAACCCACTGTTTTTTTCCCTCAAAAAAATCCCAAGTTTTTCATATTTTCTAATTTATCAACTTGTTGGTTCTCTGAACCATTCATCTGATATGTGTGAGAACACACACATAACACTGGGAGGTGTATAAATGGAAAAAGGAATTAATATAGGGATGAAATAGCGTTGAAAAAACATATTGGTTGGATAAACACATGGTAGGGGGTTGGATTTGAGGGGGATTTTGCACATGAATTTTTGGACTGTCCTGCAAAACCCGACCCCCCGGATGTCAAGAGTGACATCCGTAATCGCATCCGCATTTTACTGAAAACAGATATCCCCGCATTTTACTGAAAGCAGATATCCATCCAAAAAAAGAAGAACCAATCCGATCCGGATATCTAAATTTTAAACCCCGTACATCCTATACACCCCTCGGGGTTTTTTTTATTTTCTTACCATTTCTTTTTCTTGTTTTTTCCCTTTTAAGGTAGGGGGGGGCCCAAATGTTTACAGGAAACATATGGTAAACGTATTTGAAAAAGGGAAAGGTTTTTTGTGGCATTTAGGGATTTAAAAGGAGAGATAGGGGGGATGGGGGCAATGTGGCAGATGTTGCGGGTTTTATGGAATAGGAGGTTTACTGAAAGCAGTGAAAGCTTTTATGAGGATAGTGAGGCTCAGGTTGATGTGAGGGAGAGAGGAGTTATTTCCCAGTAAAATGGTTAGCAAGGATACCGGGAGTATACCTGGAGGGGTTCCAGGGTCCCCCCCTGCCCCCCGGGTCTGTGACCAGGCCTCATTTTGGGATCGGGCCTGATCAACCAGGTTTTACTGGGCGCCGGCCCAAACGACAACCGGCCTGGCTGGTCAGGTACCGACTTTGGGTGCCTGCCCAGTGCCTGAAGACAGCCGGGGGTTTGTTGGTAATCCCTGTTTATGCTGGGAGGCAGTTGAACAGTCGGGGCCCCTGAATTGTTTGTTGTCTCTAAACCCTGTCTAACCCTGCTTTTCTTGGGGGGATGTTACACGCTGCGGTTTTTTCCGTGGGGGATCTTGCAAGTTTGGTACTAACCCCGGAATTTTCCCTGTATATAACTATCTCTCCCCCGCCCCCTAGGAACGGTTTGGAATTTGCTTCCCGAATTGAGGTGGTTTATCGCAGTTATGCTGGGAATTCTCTGAAATTTTTTTGGTCAGAAATTTCACCTGCCTTAAAAGGGTGCAGTTAGTGTAAAATATTCCAGCCAGATAGAACAAGAGACCTGAAAAGGTAAACTGGGCTTGGATCCCTGGTTTTGAAGGCCTTACCCATCCGTCATTTATAGCAATGCAAGCTCGGGGATGGCCCTTTGAAGGTGAGACCCTTTGCATGATCCCCCAGGTCTTTGACAAGTTTTGCTCTATTGTGTGGTTGGAATTTGTTTTGATAGAAATTTTAATTTTTCACGTTTTCCATATCTGAGAATTTAAAATTTCTCATATTGAACCATACTTTTTCCCCCCATTTAAAAGTTTTGGGTTTATTTTTGGAGTCTTGTAGTTCTTCAACGGTGGACACTGTAAAAGATTGGGTATCTGAAAAAGGAAGACACAGCACTGGGCTTAATCCCTGTCATTCATATGAGGATGAGGAACAGGATGGGAGCGAGTGGCCTTGTGGAACAGAGCTTTCCTGTAGCCCCTCAGATTTTCTCTGTTGACTATACTCTTTGTGTTCTACTTGTTGAAAATTATGATCCATCTCCCTTTTTCCTTTTTATTCCTTTATCCGCATTTGTGTGTATTACACCATTCACACTTGTCCAAATTTTTAAAAGTCTGTGAAAAAATTCTTTTTGTTTTCTTCTGAGCATCCAAAACCCTGCAAAGTGGCCCAGAGTTGGGACAGACAGGGGCCCTGCTCTAAACCCTTTCCCCCCGGGGGTTGTTAATGATTTTTGATAAAGGGGTCTTGCTTCTTAGAACCCTTTCAAAGATTTTATGATATGGGACTTTGCGCATTGGTCGTAGTTCTTTCTTTGTTTACGCCCTTTTGTGAGGTGGGGCTATGTCTTTTTTTTAGTAACGCAGGCGCTAGGCCCATTCTCCTCCCAGGGGCTAAAAGCACGGATATGGGCTTTGGCAGTTCTTGATGCACGGGTTCAGACGGGGCCGGGAGCAAGTGCATGGGGCACCATTTTTTCCCTTTTTTCAAGTCATTTTAAGGGGAATTTTAATACTCATCTGCCAAGTTCTGTGGACTTCATAAAAAATTTTTTAGGTCTTGATTTCTCGGTTAGCGGCCAAAAAACTGAGCATACTGGGACAATAACTCATCCTTTTTTTGGCATCTTTTAGGACCCACCCCTTTTTAAATAGGGCCCAATACTGGATGTTGTTCTCGACTTTGAGGCATAAGAAAAGAAATATTTTTGGGTTTTTTAATTTTCATTTATGGTTTTTTAGTTTTTCCCCGCGTTTCTTGATTCCTGTAAGATTCCTTTATTTTTAATTGATGTTTGTATTTCTTAAGCTTTCCCCCTATTATTTAAATATATTGGCCTCTTGTTCGCTCAGTTTTTCTGCCTTTGCCTGATAGGAGCCCCTCTTTTTTTTTACATCTTCTCCTTCTTTTTCCCTTGGAATTTGCCTTTACAACCCCAAAGGGCCCCGAGCATTTTTTCATGGGTTTGGGTCCGTATGTTGGGTATCTTCCCAGTTTTATATTTTGGGCTTGGGTTTTCTTGGTCCACCATTTTTTTTATTGAAGTTGAATTTGGGGAAGGCTCCCCCGGGCTGATCATATTTTTTCAATCTAGGGCTCCCTCAGTCTGGACCTCATTATTTGGGATCTGAGTATTTGTTTTGATATGATGAATTTTATCAGATCATCTTTTTTGTGAAGATGAGGTCCCGCGATTTCTAACTTGGGCTCTACTATTTTCTGGTTTGGTGAATTTTTCAGAGATTTAAAAATTCATGTTTTGGGGGTTTTATCTGAGTCCTCCCGGGTTTTTTCTCCACATTGTTTAATATTCTTCCATTTAGGTGCCTTAGGGTTGAAATCCCCAGGAGCAAGATGTTGGGGGAAGGGGTGGAAGATTTTCCCGACAGTGGTCAATTTTCAGAAGCTGTTCCTGGAATTGTTGGGATGTTGCATCCGGGGGCTTTTTACAACTACGATGACCAGGTTTTTATTCTCGTCTTTATTGCTAATACTTCAACTACATATTTTAGGCATTTATAGTTCTAACATATAAGTGAATTGATATACAGACCAACCCCCCCTTTTTTCCTGTTCACTCTGTCAATCTGTATAGGTTGTAGCCTGGGGTCCATATTTCATTGTCCAAGTGATCTCGTGGGTCTCTGTGAAACCCAAACATAGCATTTTACTCTGTAAGCAGTCTAAGATTAAGGTATCTTGTTGTTTGTTGCTGGCTTTGCCTGTATATTTTGAAAGATGAATGTCGGGGTTGGTGGTATTTGGGATGGGGTGCTTTTTTTTTTGGACTAATATCTTTTGCTGGGTGGGGGCCATTGACTGTGATTCCACTGAAATGATTCAGTTGGTGTACGATTTCTGTCATTTTTCCCGCCGCTTTTTTTTCCCTTTCCGGGACTAAAAAACCTCTCTCCGGAGTGGCTGTGGGTCCCCGGTTTTGCCATGGTCTGGGTGTTCTGTCCATCTTTTACCCTTTGGGGGGTATGCCTGGGAATATAAGTTTTTGCACTGTCTTTCCTGAACTGATGAGTGGCACATTTCAGGGGGGAAAACTTAAGGCGGGGGGTTGCATTTCCTGTTTTCATTGGGGAGGGATTTTCTGGGGGATATAATTGCATTCCCATCTTTTCCCAGATATTCCATGCCCAAAAAGTATAATATTCACAAGGGCCCTTTTTGTTTTTCCCGGTTTTGTGACTGTGTTCCCATTGTATTCCCTATTGGTGGGTGGTTTTTGTCTCTTTTATCTTCCAATGTGCAAAATGGAGCCCCTTTATCAGTTTCTGGAATTTTTCTTGTATTTTGGGATCCCCTTTTTTACATCTAGTTAAAATTTGTTTGAACATTGGTTTTGTGTCCCTTTTCACACCTGTTTTCCCTGGGCTCCTGTTCCCCCCTTTAGGTCACCATCATTTATTTTTCCATTTTACAGTTACTGCTACCCGGGGACCATTTGTACCAAAAAAGGAAAAAATCTGGAATTTTTATTTTCCCAATTTTTAAGGGGGGGTTTTGTTTTTTATGGGATTTTAGTTTCATTTTTAACATCAAAGGGGTTTTTTTTCACAGTTCATTTATTTGGCATCCCAAAAAATTCCCCGGTTTTAAAATTCTGAGTTTTTTAAGCCTAAAGGGGGTGGCTCCATTTACCCAGAATTATGTAATCCCCTCCAGTGGACGTTTTTTTTGGTTGATTTAAAACAGGATTTCAGATTGATTTTGTTTTGTTTTATGTATATTCTACTATTTTTCCTGGGTGATCCGCTTTTTACGATTTTTTTTGGGGATTTAAAATGTTTCAATCTTCCGCATTTGTTGTTATTATTGTTTTGGGGGTTTTATAAGGCCACAAAACCCCCTCCGCTTTTTGAATCCGGGCATTGGTTTTTATTTTTGGGTCTGGAAACCATATCACTTTTTAATGATCCTGTAGGGATATTTTTGGGTTTTTTGAGCAAACCCCTGGGGAAAATGATTAAAAAAAAGTGTGTTCACCAGTTTGTTAATATATTTATAGATGGGGTTGTAAAGAAGTGAATGCATCTTCCGTTTCTTTTTTCTATGACATGTGCTTTTTAAGATTCTGAAGAGAAGTTTGGGGGTTGGTGGATGAATTTGGGGGGTATGTAAAAAAAAAGAAATGAATATAAAAAGAGTAAGGTGATGAGGATAAAAAGATTAGGTGACGAAAAATTGGGTATGATTGGAGGAAGGATGGAGGAGGTAATGTTTTTAGATTTTGGGAGTGGACATGTCAGAGATGGGTTTTGAAAGGGTGAGGTGAATCATAGTTTATGAGGGAAAAAGGGGGGGGTGCATGGAGTCTGTGGAGACAAAAAAAACTTTTCCCTGGAAGTAAAAGAATGTAGAAGTATTTATACCCATCTTATTGGGGTGGGAAAAAAAGGGTGATGAATGTTTCAAGAGGAGAAGGGGGGAGGGTGGAAATGTTGCTGGGGGTCAATTTTTGGGAATATAATAGAATCGGTTTGGAAAAGGGGGGAGGTGGGGGTTCAAACTATTATCCAGAGGGCTGAGGGAGGTTTTTGAGGTGGTTTTGGCATGAGAGAAGGGAAACAAAACTTTAGGGAAAAAAGGGGGGAAGGCGGGGGTGGGGTCCCCAGGAAAAGGTTTTGGGAGGGGGAAAAGAGGGTTTTTTGTGAGGGTTGGATTTCCCGAAGCATGCGTGGGGATTTGATAGGGGTGAATGGAGACAAATGGTTTTAATCTTTACTGTTGGAGGTGAGCAAAAAACATTTATGAAAGGATTCAGGAAACCCCCCCAGGCCCGGGCTTGAGTCCTGGAGATGGGAAGTATGTCGCACCTGAAGGAGGGGTGGAATTTTGCAGTTTTAAACAGGTAAAACCCCCCTGACAAGACAGTGATGGGTGAATGATGATGAAAGTTTTTTTTTTGGGGCCACCCCGCCGGGGGAATCGGCCCATGTGTTAATAAAAAAAAAATAAAATAAATTTCCCTGGGGTAAGTGGAACAGAATTTTTTCCCCCATACCATTCATGTCATAAGAGGTACAAACATACGTATATCTTGAAAAAGAGTTTAAAATTTCTCTACTCTGAGCCCGGCCATCCCGGGAAAAAGGGTGCAAATAACCCCTTCTCCTTTTAAAAGTGGCCCCTGGGTTTTTGCAAAAATTCGTTCAGAATGCTGCTCAAGTGCCATTCGACAATTTACTTCCTTAAGAAATAATGTCCGTAGGTTAGTCTATTTCAGCCCCCCAAAAAATACACTTCAACAGCACTTACGAAAATACATTACATAAATGTTCGAGTTTGGAGTCACGCCGGGGGACCACTGACATTACTAAATAAAAAAAAGAAAAACTTTGTTTTTTTTTTTGGGTCCCCCCTCCTTGGTGGGTTTGGCCAGTTTTTAAAAAAAAAGACCACCCCTGCCACTTTTCAACCTAAGATTTTTCATAAAATACAGGGATACTTAGATATAGGCAAGTCTACCATCTTACATGTGAAATTGTTAAAATTTACAGTGCCCCAAAAAAAAATTATGTTTTTTTCTTTTAAAAAAGCCGTCTCCCACCGGGGGCACGGTGCCCCAAAAAGAAAAGAAATGTAAAGTTTCTTCATTTTATATTTAGTAATTTAACAGGAAAAGGGTTTTACTGCACTCTAAAGGAGGGGTGGAGATACCCCAGTTTTGAACTGTGAGGGCAGCCTCTGGCAAGACACGGATGGAGTGATGATGAAAGTGTTTCTTTTTTTTCAGGTCACCCTGCCTTGGGGGGGAAATGGCCAGTGTTTTAAAAAAAAAGGGGAGGGGCTAATCCCCCATGTTCCCTTATTTTATCACCTCTTCAATACTCATGGCTTACAGAGGAAGATTTTCCCTTATGGAGACAAAATTATTTAAAAAATTATCTATTCTTTTCATCTTAGGAAACTATTATAAATGATTCTTTATTTTTTGAATGGAACAAACTGTTCTGGTAAAAGATGGTAAAATGGAGACTGCATTTCTGACAAACAAACCACCCCACAATTCATTTGGTAAAGGGGCCAAGTAAAGGGAATTGGACTATTTTTCCCTTCCTTGGATAAAAGCGATTACTTCCAGTTCTCCAGGTGCTGTATAACCTCTATGCGTTTATGCTTTCCCGAATATAACGTAAATATTTAGTAACAAAGATTATGTTTCCCTTTTTAAAAAATTTCCTCTAATAAAACCACATAAAAAAACCGTTCTCACAATTCGGGAATTTTTTAAACGGTACATTTTTTTTAAGTTTTTTAAATTATTTATTTAAACAAAACATATCAAATCTATTACATCTGCATATATATATTTATCATAAAAGCAATATTTTTCACAGACAGATGATCTTACCAATCCCGCATGCCACGGGAATAAATCTTCAGCTGAAGACTTCCACCCCCTGGTTTTCTTCACATCATATACATGGGTCTCCCCCAAACCCTTCACTTTAGTGTTTCAAAAATCGGGGTTTTTCAATTATGTATAGCCATTCTTCATTTATTCAGACTTCCTACAAAAAATATACAGTGGCCCCCGGTTTTCGTCCTGCCCCAAACTGCCCTTTTTGTAGTGTTTTTTTTTAAATGCTTTTGTAAGTGTATTTTGGGGTCAAAAAGAACTAATCTCTTTACATTATTCCTTATGGGAATAAATTCTTTTTATAATGGCATTGCAGAACAGCATTCTGGACGAAAAAATCACGAAAACCGGGGTCCTGTATTCCCACTCACTATAAGCTAAGGATGAAAATATTTAAAGTAATGTGTGTACTGTATATGCATTTTTGGGCCCTAGCTCTATTTTCATAATATATCATAGTGTAAACATATTACCCTTTTATAAAACAGTGGTCCTCAGTTCGATATTTTCGTTAAATCTTTAAAAATGCCATTACTAAACAATTTACCCCCAAAGGAAAATGAAAAATGGTATCCTTTTACCCCCCCAAAAAATATACCTACAAAAGCAAAAAAAAAACAATAAAAGGGCTTTTTGGGGGAAAAAGTTTTCGTCCACTGTACAGTGGACCCCGAGTTTTAAAAACCCCAAATCTACATTTATTAATATTATTGAAAGTGCTTGTGGAAAAGTTTTTTGGGGGGGTCTGAAATAGCTAACCTCGTGACATTTTTCTTAAGGGGAAAATTCGTTGGGTAATGGCATTGAGCAGACTTCGGAGTAAAGTTTTAGGGCTCGGGGGTCCATTTTCATCTAAAAGTTTAAAAAAAAAAAAATTACTTTACGGGTAGCCTGAAACCCAACCTGTTAAAAGAGGGGCCCTACAGTATGGGGCCTAACCTGCTGTATAAGGGGGCCCTACAGCCCGGGAACCTAACCTGCTGTAAAAGAGGGCCTACAGTAGGGAACCTAACCTGCTGTATAAGAGGGCCTTGTACCCCGGAAACCAAACCTCTGTAAAAGGGGCCCTCGGGGCCAGGCCAAACCTGTTGTATAAGAGGCCCCTCAGTACCGGGAACCTAACCTGCTTTTAAGAGGGCCCTACAGTACCCGGAACCTAACCTGTATGCAAAGGCCCTCCTTACAGTTAAAATATAAAAACCAGCGGGGAAATAAAGGGGCGAAACAGTTGGCACCAAGGTTGCACTTGCCAGGTTGGGGAAATTTAAAAACATCCCAGGGGAGTGAAGGGAGCTGCCCCCACAAGAAGCCCCAAACCCAAAAGCTCTTTTTCACATCAAGATAAACAAAATAAGCACAGTAAGTCCACGACCTGCGAACACGTGAAATATTCCCTATTGTGTATAATATCATTATATCATTAATGTGTATAAACCCTAATTATATATTATTATAAAAAATTCAGGAGGGCCCCCCAAAGTGTTTTAAGTTGAGGACTTTCTATTTAAAAATTATTGCAAAAAAATACACAAATTTTATGTTTCAAACATTGATCCAAACAGGTAAATCCCACATAGCTGGAAAATTAAACACAACAGAGATGATACTTTCTATTTGGTCACCTTGATGTCGTGAGGGCTCTTGTCCAAAAAACTGGACCCATCCTCCATTTCTCTGGATAAACCTGATTATCTCTCATTCGGTTTGCATGCCCTACAGGTTTCATGAATTAATAATAAAATTTTTTTTATGACTTACTGTAGGATATACTTGTTTATAATTATAAAATAATATTTAAAATGACAATGTTAAACAATATTGAAGTACAATATTTGTACAACCTAGTCTCTTAGCCCCCCCTTGCACAGTCTGCTTTCTTTCACCTTTGCCTTCTCATTCTGACCCAAAACCTCTTTACCCATGGGCCTTCTCTTACTGTGACCTTCCATTACTTTTCCGCCTTCCCATTACTGGCCTATCGACCTTCCCATTACTGGCCTTCGCCTTCTCATTACTGGCCTTTGACCTTTCATTACGGCCCATACCTTTCATTACTGGCCTTGACCTTCTCATTACTGGCCTATAGACCCCTCATTACTGCCTTTGACCCCTCATTACGACCTATAGACCTTCTCATTTGCCAAGTTTTTTCCCATAAAACCCTTTTCTTTCTGACCTACAGACCTTTATTTTCTGACCACAGACCCTTCTCCATTTTTTGACCTAAGAACCCTTCTCAAATTCTGACTATAGCCTTCTCATTCTTTTACCCATAGACCTTCTCATTACTGACCTATAGACCTTCTCATTCTGACCTAGACCCTTTTCATTACTGACCTATAGACCTTCTCTTTCTGACCATAGACCTTCTCATTACTGACCTATAGACCTTCTCTTTCGACCTATAGACCTTCCATTACTGACTAAATTTTTTTTGGGGCCCTTTTCATTACTGACCTAAGACCTTCTCATTTGACCTATAGACCTTCTCATTACGCCTATAGACCTTCTCATCTGACCTATAGACCTTCTCATCTGACCTATAGACCTTCTCATTTCTGACCTATAGACCTTCTCATTTACTGACCTATAGACCTTCTCATTACTGACCTATGACCTTCTCATCTGACCTATAGACCTTCTCATAACTGACCTTTGACCTTCTCTTGGACCTATAGACCTTCATAAAACCCAAAACCTTCTCATACGCCTTTGACCTTCTCATTACCTTGAAAACCCATAGACCTTCTCAATTGGGCCCCCCGACCTATAGACCTTCCATTTGCCTTGACCTAGGGGCCCCCTTCTCATTACTGACCCAGACCTTCTCATTACTGACCTATAGGCTTTCAGATTTGATTACTGTAAATTTTTTCAAATGCAGTGATTGGAAATAAGAATAAGTTAGAGGGCAGCAGGAACAACTATATAAATAAATTAGGTGATATAAATGATAAAAAGCAACAAGTTGAAGGAAAGGGGCACTTGTGTCTCATTCTTCAACTAAAGGGATTCACACTAGGGTGCAGAAAAGTAGCCAAGACAAAACTTGAACTAAAAAGTTGGATGAATTTAGATTCATAACATCTAGAAAAACAGTTAGGGGAAAAAAATGCAACAAATTGGTAAGCAGTGTTAACCCTTTCAGGGTTATTGCGTTAATACGGCTTACGCCCTGGGGTTATTGACGTCTGTACGCCTTTCAGCGCCCTCAAATCAACAGAAACAGGCTGTTGGGAAAATGTGATAGAATGGGTCTGTGCGGTCAGTGTGCGCAGTATAAAAAAATTCCCTCACCACACAGTGCATAATGAGAAAAAAAAAACTGACCGTTTTTGGTTTAAAACAACGACTTTGCAGTCTTTTGTTGGTTTTTTATTGATGTATTCTCTTTTTCTTGGTCTCATTTGATAGCTGGAAGAAAATTTTTAAGAAATAGAGATGATTTTGATTGATTTGAAAAAGAAAGTCCCTTGAAATTGAGCTCAAAGTAGCAAAATGTTCGTTTTGAGTTTAAAGGTAAACAAATAAACCATGCATCAATAAAATCAACTGGCGAGTCTAATATTCATGCACAAGTGCTCTAATATTATTTATACCATTTATACAATGATGCAGTTGTATACATAACAGTAAATTTTCTATTTTTTTGGAGAATAAAAATTCAAAATGAAAACAAAAGTAATGTAAGGGGCCTGGGGCTGACTAATGAAAAGAAACGTTATTTGTGCCAGGAATGTCTGTTGTTTTTTCTGGACCCCATTTTGAAATTGGCATCGTTTGAAATTTGTGAAATTGGCCAAATTGCCATTTTCTGACCACAATTTGGAGTGTAAAAGGTAAATGGCGGTTTCGTGTAGTCAATCGTAGAAGAAATGGAGTTCTGGAAATAGCTATAATTTTAGTTGCCTGAAACATTGGAAAATTTTCCTAAAATAGGGCTCAAAGTGGGGAAAAACGCCAATGCGTAAAATGTCATTGCCCTCGGCATAATTCTGTTAATTTTGATCAAATTTCATAATTTTTTTGGGTTTTGATGGAAAAGATTCTCTATCATTTCATAAGAAAAAAATTTTTTTTTTTTTAAAATTTTTGGACCCTGAGCGAGTTTGGAGCCCCCTTGGACCTGAAAAGGGGTTAAAACTAATACAATGGATAGCTTTAAAAATAAATTGGCATTAGTGGGAATAATTAGGTGTGGGGAAAATTTCCCAGCATGGACAAGTAGGCCTACAGAACCATTCCTTTTTGTTATAATGCATGAGATTGTTGGGTGCAAGTAGGCCTGCCCAGCATGGACTAGGCCTAGAGCAGTGTTCCTCTATTCTTGTTCTTTTAGTGGGGAGGGTAGATGTGAGCAGGACCTGCTTACCATGGACAGATAATACAGTAGCATTCCCATATTTTGTTATAAAGTATAAGAGTGGTTGGGTGTAAAAAACCTGCCTTTCATGCACTCGCCTATTGCATAGCACTACCTTTTCAACAAACTTATGGATAAACTCACCGAAGTTGGGGGAAGCCAGGTAATTTCTTTACTGGGCTTTTCAAAATCCCAAATCTCCCTACAATTATAGAACCAAAATATTTTTGGCAGAATTTTTTGATTTTCTCCTGGGGAGTAGATGGACCTGAAATATAAATGCAACTTCAGAAAATTCATAGTCAGCCTCCCCTGGATGTACTCGTTTTAGCGACCACTCGGACTTTCGACCAGCTCTCCAAAGTATGTAAACCTTTTATATTAAAGCTGATTACCTCTATTCTGTTTATTACAGTGTATAGTAAAACTGTATAAACATTTAAAAAAATACTAGAAAAAGTTATAAATAGTGCAAAGGTGACATTAAAAAAAAATCTAAAGATGGTTAACACAAACCACTACCAGTACAGTATGCTCCTCATTAACCCAAAAAAAAAGACCTACTCTTAGGAATGGAACCTCGTCATTGATGAGACGTGTACTCTGATAAGTTTAAATATCCATTTTAAGAGTAATGTATGCTTTAAAACAGTAGTGTCAACCTTTTGTATAAAGAGCCAATTTGAAAAGCCAAATTTAAAGGAGGCCACAAAAAGGGTTTTTGGTGTAAAATTGCTTTACATATTTTGTAACTGCTAATGTTCAGGGGGGGGACCTATAAAAAAGTGAATTCATAATTTAATTTGGGGCCCATCCATTTCCCAAAAGGGGCCCCCACATGGCCCTCAGGCCCGTTGGGACCCCTGTTTAAAAGAAAAAAATAACTATACAGTAACTGGAACAATTCCAACTAAGCCACAATTTGGAAAAAACCAGAGAACGTTTAAGTTATCCTCGCTGGAATATCTGAATATCTGAACTGTCCTCCAAATTAGGGAGTACTACCTTTAAAATGTATAATATATAAGGCAAACTGTATCCATGGTTTGATATCCATGGTTTCAGTATCCAAGTTTACCTTGGCCCAAAAATAACCTTTAAGTTTTTTAATAATGGCCCTAAAGTGCAAAAGTAGTGTTGGTGGCAGTTTCTCAAAGCCAAAGAGAAGCTGTGAAGTCTTCCCATCATAGGTATGTATGGACTTCCGGGAAAGCGTGCGTGAGCATGTTGATAGGACGAATGGGCAAGTGGTTTTAGGATTTGGGCGTGCTGTTGGATGTGAGAAAAGTAACATTTTAAGGGGATTCGGGGAAACCGGCGGGCCCGGACTTGTTTCCCTAGAGATGGGAAGCAGTGCCGGCCTCTGGGAAGGGGTTTTAATGTTGGTTTTTAAAACTGTAGTGAAAAGGCCTCTGGCAAGGCAGTGATGGGTGAATAATAGTGAAAAATTTTCTTTTTGGGCCACCCTGCCTTGGTGGGAGGGGCCCGATGTTTAAAAAATATGAATATGAAAAATGTATGAAAAGGAAAAAATGACTTACATGGGGATTACGTACTGCCCCAAACTGAACAATTATGTAAGTGTATTTTGAAGTGCTTTTTAAGTTTTTTTGGGGGTCAAAAAGGACTAATCTAATTTACATTATCCCTTTTTTTTTATTAACACCGGCGACCCCCAACCAGGCAAAAAAAAATTTTCATCATCATTCCTCCATCCTGTCTTGCCAGGGGGTGCCACTACGTTATAAAACTGAAACATCCCCCCCCAGAGTGCAGCACTTACTTCCCATCTGGGACTAAAGTCCAGCCTCCACCCCTAGCCCCCTTCAAAAATGTTTTTTGCAAAACCCCCAACGCATCAATTTAAAAAATCTTTTGCCCCATTCATTCTATAAATCGTTCACGTGCTTGCGGGAAATCCAACCCCCCTCGCACAAAACCTCTTTTCCCCCCCCTCCCTCCAACATTTCCTAGGCCGCCCCCTACCCCCCTTCCCCCCCTACAGATTTATACACTCTAAAGTCATTCTGTTTCGTTCCATTCTCTCTACATGTCAAACCACCTCAAAAACCCCCTCCTCATTTTTGGATAATAGTTTTGGTAATCCCACCTCCTCTAATTTAAAAACCCCGAATTCTCTATTATTTCACACCAAAATTGACCCCCAGACCGACACTCCACTGCCCCCAGCCTTCTCCTCGTTGCAACATTCATCACCCATGCTTCACACCCATATAACAGTGTTGGTATAACTATACTCTCATACATTCCCCCCTTTACTTCCCTGGACAAAGTTCTTTGTCGCCACAGACTCAAGTGCACCACTCCCCCTTTTTCCCCCCATCAATTCATGGTTACCTCATCCCATGGCCCCTCTGCTGACATGTCCCTCCCAAATATCTGTACAGTGGACCCCAGTTTGATCATAATTCATTCCCGGAGGGTGCTGAAGTGCCATTCCCACAAATTTTCTCCCCTTTAAAGGGAAAAATGTCAAGTAGGTTAGTCATTTTTAGACCCCCAAAAATACACTTACAAAAACACTTACAATATTACACTTACATAATTGTACGATTTCAGGGTGACCCGGGGATCCCCTGTCATTCCCCCCTCCTACCCCTCCTCCCAAACTGATATCAATCTTTAGTCACTAATCTTTTTTTATCCTCATCCTTTACTATTTCCCATATTCACTTTCAATTTTTTTCTTTTTCACCCACAAATTCATCCACCAACCTCTCAACTTCTCTTCAGAATCTCCCAAAAGCACAGTGTCATCAGCAAAAAGCGCTGTGACAACTCCCACTTTTTATTTTATTCTTTGTCTTTTAACCCCCCCCTGTTGCCAAAACCTGCATTCACTTCTCTTACAACCCCATCTATAAATATATTTAACAACCACGGTGACATCCACACCCTTTTCTAACCTACTTTTTCTGGGGAAAAAATCTCCCCCTCTCCTACACACTCTAACCCCCAGCCTCACTATCCTCATAAAAATCTTCACTGCTTTCAGTAACACCTCCTATTCCATACACCTGCAACCCGCCACATTGTCCCCCTTCCCCCCTTTATACCTTTTCCAAATCATAAATGCCACAAAAACCTCTTTACCCTTTTCTAAATACAGTTCACCTATATGTTTTCCCGTAAACATTGGTCTACACCCCCAACCTTTCCTAAAACCCCCTTGCATCTGCTATCCTGCTCTCCGTCTTACTCTTAATTCTTTCAAAAAACTCTAAAACATTTTCCTGTTACTTAACAGGCATTTTCCCCATAATTTTTGCACTCTCTTTTTTCCCCCCTTTCCAAAAAAGAGCAAATTGTTTGTAACAGCACCTGAACAGCATTCTGGCAAAATAATGGCGTAATCCGGGGTCCCCTGTATAGGGGTTTTAGGATTCCTGTAGGTCTTGGAATATATTCCCTACAAATCAGGGGCTTTTAGTCTATAAGCATTAAGATTAGTCTGCCTGAAGGCTGGATCCTAGTGATTATTTTTTCCTAACTTTTTATAACATGTAAAATACCTTATTATTGTACTGTATGAAAAAAAATAACAATCTTTGTTGAATTGGAAGTGTAAAAACTTTATTATAGACTAAATACTGACGATGGGACACCACAAGCACCAAGCTTCGAAACTATCATGAACAGGTTAACCCACTAAACCCGTCTTGCCAAAAATGCAAAAGCTTCCAAATTCCCAGAACCTTCCTTGCCCAAATTTACCGTATTTCTGGGTACAGTAGAACCCCCGTATCTGTGGATACAATTTCCACCTTTCAGTTATCCTGGTTTACCTGGCCTGAATATAACCCTTAATATTGCTAAATAATGACAGTTTTTGGCAGTTCTTAAAATCTAAGAGAAGCCATGAATTTCCCATCAGGAAAAAGTGATAATTCTCAACATTTTGGGTAATTTATCAATTAAACTTTATCAATGAGAAACAACTTTTTAGGAGTCAATACTATCCCCCGGGTTTCAGTTATCCACAGTAGGTTTTGGGCGTATTACCCCTGGGGGACTACTGTATAAAAGGGGTATAAGTTGTTTCTAAAGTAACCTTTGTAAACAACTGTAAAGCATAACACAAAACCCACCCCTTGCCCCGACCTTGATCATACAAGGCACTGGATGATTTTCAAGACTTTTTTTTGGGGGGGAAAAGTGCACCTTTATGCCCGGGAAAAAACAGTAACTAT
>WNWK01038942.1:0-17690 GCA_009830355.1 Cherax destructor
TTTTTTTTTCCCCCTCTCATCACTAGCCCTAAACGAATCCTGAAGGACCTTGTATGATAATTATACAGTGGCCCCCGGAAGAGCCCCCCGTAATCGTACAATTATGTAAGTATAATATTGTAAGTGTTTTTGTAAGTGTAGATTTTGGGTTGAAATAACAACCTACTTGACATTCGTTCGGTAAGGCATTTGGGGAAAAAGCTTCTGGAATGAATTATGTTTTCTTTAATAAAACCCCTGTACTTGAAGGACCTTGATGATAATTATACTACGTACAGGGACCCCGGAGTTTTTTGCCCAAACTCAAACAATTATGTAAGTATATTTTTGTAAGTGCTTTTGTAAGTGTATTTTGTGGGTCTAAAGGACTAATCTAATTTCATTTTTCCCTTTATAACAAATTGTTGGAACGGCATTGAGCAGCATTCGGGAAACGAAATAATGCAAACCCCGGGGTCCACTGTCTTGTGTGTACCTGTGCCTAAATAAACCTACATATATACATTTGCAGTGTACATTTCTGAAATTGATGTCAACCTGCTTGGTTGATTTCATGCTTTGATTAATTTTTTATTTTTTTCAGATGAGATCACTTGCTTAGAAAAACAGCGATTGGACTCATTTTTTGGAAACAGTGGCGGGAAAAACGCCATGTCTTCTCAGAGACCCAGTAGCAATGTGGCAGGTAAAGGAGCACCAAATGTTTGAAGGTCCACCACCAAGTTCACCTGTTTTGAAGCCCAATATAGCCACTAAGGGGGCCCAACTCACCAGCAAGTGTAAACCCAATATTGCTACCGGGTTCCCCCAAGCTCACGGGGGAATGTGAAACCCAATGTAGTGGCTAAGACACCGCTACAGTCTCCGGGGAAATGTAAACCCCCTTGGCACGGCCCCCCCAAGCTCTTCGGCAAAGTGAAGCCTACTGTATCTAAAGGCTCCACTGAGCCCCCGGGACTGTGAAACCCCCTGTTTCTGCTAAGGCTCCACCAAGCTCACTAGCAAATTTAATCCCCAAAATAGCTTCCCAAAGGGTGCCAGTTGACTCATCCCCGCTAACACGGGAAAAAGGCTGCCAAGGCAACTGTTCCAAGCTGCTGCCAAGTACAAAGGCAAATGTCCCTACTAAGGCGGTGCCATCGGCTCACCAGCAAATGTGAACCAGTGGCTGCAAAAATTTCCCCCACCAACTTCACCCCTGTAAAAATTGAGCCAATAGTCCCGCGGTTAAGCCTAATGCTCAAGGAAGACCAGTGGATTTAAAGGGAAAATCCCTTTTCCATGGCATTACATAGGTTTTGCATTATATATTTTTGTTTTACATGGAAAAAACCCATAACTTGAATGTATTTCAGACAGATTTAAGATTAAATTTAAATGCACTAGTTTAAAAAAAGGGGTTGTATTGCATAAATGTTCATGATTAATGAATTTATAAGGACTTATGGGTATGAAATTATTACTATGCTGATATACCTCTTGATGAGTTCGAGAGTCGTTCTCCGGGCCCTGCCATGGGCCAGGCTTTTTAGTACAGCCTGGTCAACCAGGTTTGCTGGTGGTGGCCCCCTGCCCTATCCATCACATCCTGGTTGATCTGACACCTGCCGACAGTTTGGCTGTACAGCAAACCTTAGTTTAACGGACCAGTAGGGGAAAACCGGGTGGTCGACATTGGTAATTTTGGTAAAAGATGAGATTGTTTATGGGATTGTGCCAATTCTGTAAACAGTGGATTTTTTTTTGTACATGTATATTTGTTTGTTAAATCAAGGTAAGTTGAATCGATGGTCTGGTGTATTTGGGATTATTTTTATATGTACAGTATGTTCAAAATTTGTATATTTTGCTTGAAAGTAAGTGTTGTCACTCCCTCCTGGAATTGGAGCTGTTTTCCTTGCTTGGATCAAACCTAATTACCCCCCATTATCCAGGCTTTGTATGCCCCTTACCTCCAGTATAATACCCAAATGTGTTTAGCACTTCCCGGTTATTATAATTGCTGTTTGAGTAGGATAATGATTCAGTTCATATGCCTATTGCTTTGTGTTGTGCGTATCGCTAAGGGTTCCAGGGGGCATCGCTCCTTTGGCCTGTTCCCTTTCCAGGCCCATTATTCACCATAAATCTGCAGTTAGGGAGAGGGACCATATGATGATTTGACTTGCTGGTCTGTGAGTTTTAGGACTTGCCTATCATGGTTTCAAAACCCAATTGTGCCATGACTTAATAACGTTTTGGGCTGTCTGGATCATTTTTTATGTTACAGTCGCTTTTTTAAAAAAAAAAATGAAATCCAAGGAACTTCATGGAAACCCCATTAATTCTTATGATTCTGGTGAAGGGTCTTGATTCAAGGGTTGGAACTCCCCCCCCTTTCTTAGATCAGGTATGGATTAAGTTCCATTCCCCCGATGGTGATCAAATGAATACAAACTAATGCAGGCCAGTGGCCTTCTGGGGTTCCCCCATTCTTATGTTATGTTCTTTTTAGGGGGTGGGGGGAACAGCAGCAGCATAGCCCTAACACAGGTAAACCTATGGCCAGTACTCCCCCTGTGAAACCCTCCACACCAGCTGCCGCCACTGTGAAACCCACCCACCAGCTGCAGCCGGGAAACCCACCACACCAGCTCAGCCGCTGTGAAACCCACCACACCAGTGGCTGCCACTGTGAAAACCCCCCACACCATCTGCTGTCACTGTGAAACCCACCACACCAGCTGCCACCACTCTGAAACCCCCCATCAGCTGCTGCCACTGTGAAATCCACCACACCAGCTGCCGCCACTCTGAAACCCACCACCCAGCTGCTGCCACTCTGAAACCCACCACACCAGCTGCTCCCCTCTGAAACCCACCACACCAGCTGCCCACTGTGAAACCCCCACACCAGCTGCTGCCACTCTGAAACCCACCCCCCAGCTGCCCACTGTAAAACCCCCCACCAGCTGCCACCACTGTGAAACTCACCACCCCCTGCGCCACTGTGAAACCCACCACACCAGCTGCTGCCACTGTGAACCCACCACACCAGCTTCTGCCACTGTAAAACCCCACCACCCAGCTGCTGCCACGGAAACCCACCACCCAGCTGCTGCCACTGTAAAACCCACCACACCAGCTGCGCCACTGTAAAACCCACCACACCAGCTGCTGCCACTGTAAACCCACCACACCAGCTGCTGCCACTGTAAACCCCCCACACCAGCTTCTCCCCGGGAAACCCACCACACCAGCTCCCCCATGGGAAACCCCACACCGGCTCCCGCCACTGTAAAACCCCCCACCAGCTGTCACCAATGCTAGTAACCACTGTAACTCCTACCATCAACACTGTCACTACTAATGCTGTTAATAGCAACAATACCATTAATAAAACCAACACCCCAAATACTGTTGCCAGTAGCACCACTACCCTCACCAACAAGAAAGAAGGGAATAAAAAAGAAAGCAATGCTGGTATCAACATAAACAACAATATTGGTAGGTCTACCAATGTGAAATTGGCACCACTTTTCCCAACTGTCTCTAACACCACAGTTGCTAGCACTGCCCAGTTAAGTGCTTCTTCCACTGTGGAAATGTTAAAAAAAAGCACCCCAAACATCACTACGAATCCTATTACTAACTAAGCAATGCCACCTCCGACCCGGCACGTTTTGTATCTAAAAAAAGAAAAAAAGGAAGAAAAAAGTAGTTTAGAGACAGAATATGCTCCCACAACAAAAGCGTGACCCAGACCAACCAAAACCTGCGGGGCTCCCAATAATGCAGGGACCGTAAACCCCTGCCGAGGCTCCCAGTAAACCCCGGGAACTCCCAAAGCCTGCCGAGCCCCCAAAAAAAACGGCGCCATCACGGGGCCCGATACAGACAACCCCCTAAAAAGGGAAAACGCGACAAATTTGTGAGTGTCATGGGCAGGGCAAAGAAAAAAAGGGAAAAAAAAAAAAAAACGAGGACAGAACAGCAGGACAATGCTGCAAGCACTCCGGGGTAATAAGAAAAATACTAATCCAAATGGTCAGTATTTTGGGTCTGGGGTGCTGGCGGTAAAAAGGCTTTTTTTTCAAAGGGGAAGGTTCTGGCATGGCTCGAACACACAAGCTCAAGGTAATAACAGGAAATGCAAAAGGGCAGGGGCTTTTTAAAAACGCCAGAGGAAAACCATTTTAAAACCCTCGGGGGGGGTTGTCCAACAGGGGCCATGGAGCATTCAACAATTCTCGCGGTGGATCATTCAATAATTCTCGGGTGGATCACCCAACAGGGGCCCGAGGTGGATGTTTAACAATGCTCGGGCAATTCCCCCAAATTCCCCGGGGCGGATTGCTAAACAGTCCTGGGTGGATCACCCAAATTCTAGAGGTGGATTGTTGAGCAGTCCGGGGTGGATCACCCAATTTCCCTAGAGGTGGATTGTTACAGTCCTCGTGGTGGATCAAGCAGCCTGGCTGGCAAAAAAGGTTTTCCCCAGATAGGTATAACTTTCTGTTCTTTTTTTTGTTTTAATATTCTGTAATTTAACTTATAGTTCTTACATGAAGGAGGGGGGGAATGTTGCATTCAGGGGGTCTCTGAATTGCAAAGGGCCCGATTGAATAAATGACATTGATTCTTTTCTTTTTGGGTCACCTTACCTTGGTGGGAGATAACTGATGAGGTAAAAAAAAGTTATTGATTAGGTAACTTAATGGCTAATAAGAGAAATAAATGTTCAAGGATTTGAATGTGATTGTTTTTTCTTTTGGATGAAAGGTCAACATTTGATTTTCCCCAGCAAGTGGATATCTTTTCCATATTTGGGAACAAAAGGAAGGAGCACTGCAGCAGGCCTACTGGCCCATGGTAGGCAGGCCCAAGTCATGCCCATGCCCACTCATGTACAGTGGCCCCTCGGGGACTCCAAACTCAAACATTTATGGGGTTTTTTTCGAAGTGCTGTTGCAAGTGCATTTTTGGGGGGCTGAAAAAGACTAACCTACTTGACATTATTTCTTAAGGAAATAAATTTGTTCGGTAATGGCACTTGAGCAGCATCCTGGGCAATTTTTTGGCAAAACCGAGGGGCCCCTGTACTTTTCTAATTTTTAACCTACTTAATGATCATTTTTATTTCTAGGGAAATGAGACATACAATTGACTTATAGTTACATTATTGACATCCCTTTTTAAAACTTCGGTTTACAGAACATTTCAAACATCCTTAACCCTTTGGGGGTGACAGGCCTTCTGGGAAAAACCCTTTCAGGGTAAAAATTTTTTTAAAAAAAAAAAAAAATCTTTAAATGATAGATAATCTTTTTCCCCATCATAACAACCCAAAAGTATGAAATTTGAATGAAAACTTACGGAATTATTCCCCGGAAGTTATCGGTCTCAAGATGTTTACGCATCCTTTCACCCATTTTGAGCCCTTTTTTTGGCCAATTCCAATGTTCCAATCCACTAAAATCTAGCTATTTCGCTAGAACTCCTTTTTTTATCGATTGAGTAAAAGAAACTGCCTATTTACCAATTTCAACTACCCAAAATGTGGTCAAAAAATGGCAATTTAATTTCACACAAATTTCAAATGATGCCTTTTAAAAAGGGGTCCAGAATAAACAAGGCAGACATTCCTGGACAAAAATAACATCTCTGTTCATTAGTCACTTCCCCGGGCCCCCTCTTACATTATTTTTCTTTCCTTTTTAAATTTTTTATTCTCAAAAAAAATAGATTTACTGTTATGTATACAACTGCATCATTGTAAAAATGGTATAAAAAATTCAGCGCACTTGTGCAAGAATATTAAACTCCCCAGTTGATGTGTATTTGACACATGGTGTGATTTTTTACTTTTAACATCGGCTAAAATCGAACATTTTCGCTATTTTGAGCTCAATTTCAAGGTACAGTGGACCCCGAAAACTAAAATTTCATTAAAGCCTGCCGTGCCATTGCCGACAATTTACCCTTTAAGGAATAATGTCACGTAGGTTAGTCTTTTCAGACCCCAAAAATACATTTCCCACAACACTTACAATATTATACTTACATATTACGTTTTCGGGGTGTTTTTATACTGCTCACATGACCACACAGACCCATTCTTTCATATGTAGGCCTACCAGCCTTTTCCCGTTTAAATTTTGGGGCCCGTAGAATTTACGTGTACTAGTACGGCACCCCCCCCTGCTCATAAAGTGTACTAGTGGCACCGCCCCTAAAAGGGGTTTAAAAATTATCTTGGTTTGAAAAGATGAAACATGGACATATTTATCAGAAACGTTTCAGTCCTGGGGCCTTAAAAGGGTCCTATTGTTGGGTCTTGAGACCTTCAAAGGTCCCAGGACCGAAATTTTTTTTAAAAAATATGTCTAGTTTTTCCCTTTTTTCTTAAACCCCTTGTCGCATCTATTCCCGGTTTTTTGTCAAAATTATCTGTAAATACTGGGCGAATAATTAACACTTTGGTTTATGATTATGACTTTTTTTTTTTTTTATTTTTGGTTAAACAGTTTGTTGTAATGTTTGTAATTTAGTAAACGTTGGTCAGATAAATTTTTTTTTTTTAACCCTTTCAGGGTCCGTGCCGTAGTTCTACGGCTTTGAGTTCTGGTCCAAACCGTATTCTCGCATGAGCTCAGCTCACTCAGAAAGCTTTGGCGGTAAATTTGGGCCTAGATATGAAATACATCTATGTGGTAAGTTGCACCACAAAAAACAAATCCTGCAGCACACAGTGCATAATGAGAGAAAAAAACTGAAACCTGTAATTTTTATTAAAACAGCGACTTTGCAGTGTTGTTTGTATTTTTATAGTTGTATTTCGTTTCTTTGGGCTCCTTTTATAGAATGGGAAAATATATTACAGATACAGAGATGATTTTGATTGGTTTTTGTACTGGAAATGGCTTGAAACTGAGCTCAAAGTAGCGGAAATGTTCAATTTTGCCAATAATCAAAGTAAACAAATGACCTCACACATCTAATAATTGGCTGGTAGGTCTAATATATGTTCACAAATGTGGGGATATTATTTTTATAATTATTACAATATTGCATAACATTAAATCTTCCATTTTTTGGGTTTTAATAAAAATTATTATGTGAATAAAAAAAAAATGGAATTCATTTGTAAAGACTGAAAAAGTAATAATGAACAGAGGAAATGTTAGTTTATCCAGGAATCGTGCATTGTTTATTTTTCACCCTATTTTGTTGGAATATTTTTAACTTTGAGTTAAATTGGCTAAATTACCAATTTCCAATCATTTATTTTCTGGTTGAAACAGTTTACTAGGCAACTTTTAATCGATAGAATAGAAGTAATAATAAATAGCTAAGAATTTGGTCGACTGGAATAATGTAATTTGGGCCCAAAATGGGGGTCAAAATCCAAAAACGCCGATGCGTAAATATCGCTGACACATCAAAATTCAGAACATAATTTCATCAATTTTCAATCAAATTTGACTTTTTTTTATTACCTTCAAAAAAAGATTCTCTACCATTTCATAAAAAAAAAAAAATTTTTTTTTTTTTTTTTGGGAAAAATTTTTGGGCACTGGGCACCCCTTCCAAAAAAAGGGCCCTTTGGGCCCTGAAAGGGTTAACATCTTTTCCCTCTCCCACTGAGGCAGGGCGACCTGAAAAAACTTTCACCATCATTCCCCTTTACTGTCTTGCTAGAGGCATGCAGATATGACAGTTAGATGTCACTAAACAGAAGATATCCCAAACCCCCCTTTAGATTGCAGGCATTGTCTTCCCACCTCCCGGACTCAAGTTCAGCTAACCAGTTTCCCGAAACCCTTTTCAAAATATTACCTTGCTCACACTCCAACAGCTTAAGTCCCAAAAACCTTTGTCTTCACTCCTATCTAAGATACTCACATGTCAAATGTTTTTATATTTTAGTATCACTGCACATGCATAAAATAATCTAAAGGGCCATAGAATGCAAGCATCTTGGGATGAGACTTACTGTTCAGGAGGACTGCTTATATGGGTACCCCTTTTTTAGTTCTTTTGGCCTTTGTCATTGGCCTTTGTCATTGCAAATGCATAATGATGACAGTAGTTTTTACAGTATGAAGATTTTTATTTTTTTTCCCCTTAGCACCAGACATTATTCCTACAGCTCCATAAAAAAGGGTTTTTTTTATTTTTTTCCATGAAAAAAGTTGAAAAAATTTAATATTTCTTCACTTTGGTTTGGTAGGAAGATGCTTGCAAAAAGTTTGAAGCCTCTCCTCACTTAACGGAGTTCCTTTCCTAAGACCACGCGTTAAACGAATTCGCGAAATGGGGGCATGCTTAATGGTAGTGAGTTGTGTCAACCATCTTTGATATTGTTTTAATGTCACCTTTGCACCATTTGAACATTTCTGGTTTTGTAATATTTTTAAATGTTTATACAGTAGTGTACTGTACAGTGGAGCCCGAAACCCAAATCGAAATTATGTAAGTAAAATTTGTAAGTGCTTGTGGAAGTGTATTTTTGGGGGTCTGAAATAGACAACCTGTGACATTATTCCTTGGGGGATAAATTCATTCGGTAATGGCACAGCAGGCTTCTGGAATGAATTATGTCCTATTGACATTTTTCCTTAAGGAGAAAATTGCGGTAATGGGCTTGAGCAGACTTCAGGGGGAAATTTTTTTTTAAACTGGGGGTCCCCTGTATATTAAATATACAGAATAAAGGGAAATCAGCTCTAATATACATTATTTAGGTATGAATACTGGTCAGAGAGCCTGTTGTAAGTCCGAGACGTATAAACAGTACATCGCTAAAAGGAGAGGCATATTCTACAATAAAAGATTTATAGTTATAATTTACAAACACAAGTAATGGCATGTCAACTACAACATTGATGGTTCATTCATTTTGTGACAAACCTACAAAAAAAACAGAATGGGTAGGGGTTAACCTACAGTGAATGAGTCGTAAAACTCAGTTTAACTTCTGCTTTCAAAGGGGGTATGCAACAAATTTTTTTGCAAAATTTTCATCATCTCACACAGTTCCCGAGCTTTTTTTACATTTTTTGTACACTTTCTGCAAAGTGCTAGTTATATCTGTTTTGCTACAGGATAACTAATGCATTATGAAGAAACAAACACATTTTTTTTAATGCACAAAATAGAAACTGTATTTTCCTTTAGAGGAGTTCCACAGATTTTCCTTTGAAAACTCATTACTTTTGTCTTTTATGGTTTTTTATTATAATCCATGTTAAAAGCCAAATCCAAGGATCATTCAGCACAAGTTGGGGTGTGGCTTGATCCTCCATCGGCTGAGCGCCCGACCCTGGGATGTTTTTTCGTGAGATGTCTTCATAATTTTTTTCATATTTGGGCTACTGTTACTCAACACTTGTTTACATCCAATACAACTATTTTCTTTTTTATTACCCGTTCATGTAAACTGAAGTGATGAAGCCTGTATCATGCTTCAGTTTTTTTTTGACTTCACGGAACCCCATCAAGCCCCCGTGGAACCCCAGGGTTCCCAGAATCCCGTTTGAAAACCTCAGGAATAGGGCGGCACTCTATGACCCTTGTGGTTTTTCACTTAGTTTTGATAATAATAATAATAATAACCAGGAATAGATCATAGGATTATTTTTTTTTACAGAGGCAGTACTGTTGGCAAGGGGGGACTGTCTAAGAACAAAAATGAACGAGGCCATTCTAGGTAAGTTATTCCAGTTCATTAACAGTTAAGAAATGCTACATGAATAAGACATGTCAACCTGATTATCTTTATCATGGAATGTTTCAAAAGCTTAATCACCAGGTGTTGATGAAACAGGTGTTGCCTTTTTATTTTTTACGGGTTTTATGCCTTTTTGATATCTATAGAATGTGTGGACTTGAAAAAGCAAAACCACGACTTAAAATTCACAACTAACCCAAATTTAAATGCAAACATTATTTTGTCCTGGTATTTTTGATCAGTTTTTTCTCACAAACAATAAAATCCGGGAAATCTTTAAATTCCCCTACATTCAGTTACAAAGCCTTTTTCTTTTTATTTTAATGGTTCTTAATTCTATAATTTTGCTAGGTGGCCAGTCTGAGACTGGGTCAACCTCTACAGATAAACTTCAGTTCAGGGAACTGTTTTGGGTGTCCTGGACTACTGACCTGGCAGTCTTGTTTTCTGTTTTCTCTGTCGAGAGGATGGACTGAAAGGTAGTCAAAGATTTTTCTCTATATTTGGGTTAGTTGTGAATTTTAAATAAGATTTCATGTGTTTTTACCTTTGTGATGGGTTTCCTTGATGCTGGTAAAGATCTTTGATCTAAGAATTGGGGCTACTCTTCCCTTTGATCAAACCTTTTCCCCAGGTGATGTATGACCCCCACAGGGTTTTGGGCTTTTTTGGCCCAATGTTAGAATAATGGGGAGATTCTCCAATGGTCCATTAAATCAGAATAATGTTAAAAAAAAATTTAAGAAAGTGCACTAAGGACAAATAAGGACAAATGTAAATTAGATTAGTCATTTCAGAACCCCAAAAATACACTTTCAAAAGCTCTTAAAAAAAATACATTTACAAATTGTTCAATTTTGGGGGGTGAACGAAAACCGAGGTCCACTGTATTGACTCACAAGAAGTGTCCAGAATATCTTGTTGCCAAGTTTTTCAAAGTTAGAACCAAACCCAGTATGGTACTGGGGAATAAACAAATTTTTTAGTACCAACAGTAGGTGGTCCCTCAAACACCTTTTATTATATGGCAGTAAAGGAGTGGAACAGATTACCTGAATACAGTGGTTTCATCAATAATTTTTTCCCAGAATGCTTTCGAGTGCTGTTCCCGCAATTTTTTCCATAAGGACGAATGTAAATTAGATTAGTCCGTTTAAAACCCCCCAAAAAATACCTTAAAAAAGCACTTACAAAAATACCCATAATTGTTGAGTTGGGAGCTGAAAACCCGGGGGGCCCCTGTATGTGAAACCACCCCTGGCATGAGCCAGTTCAGGAAGACACTGAAAGGTACCTAATAAATGAAGCTACAGAAAGGGAGGAGGTGATTTCCTGTATAGTTAACATTGGAATACCTTTTTTGTTTGATTTTTTCTATTTAATGTTCATGTAAATAAATCGGGTTACTTTTTTTCTATTGTACCTCTTTTTCTATAACATTCTCACAGTTGAGTTGTTTGTTTTTAAATTTTTTAAGTAATAATCATGGCTAATTTTCTGTATCTTATAGCTAGGCTTTAAATAATAAGATATTACAGGACCCCATTGGAATAAGTCACTTTGACTTTTTTTGGGGTTCTTCTTCTTTTTCAACCGTCGGCCCTTTCCCACCGAAAAGGGGGGCCCAAAAGAAAAAAAAGAAAGTTTCTCCTTTTTCATTTATAATATACAGGAGAAGGGGGTTTCTGCCCCTTTCACCCCGGGATTTAGTCCCCCTTCACACGCAATTTTTGGGGGGTTTTCTTGGGTAATTTCACGTGTTACTATATACGATAATTATAATCACCTAAATTTTGTAACTGTACTTTAAAGAGTACCTGTACATAAATAAACTTGCTTACTATATACTGTACACAAAAATTTTCAGATTACTGCAAATAAAAATTAAGGTAGATTTATCCAGTGGATTTTGTTATATCAAGGTCCATTATATTGAATCTTACTGTATGTTTTTTTTTTTTTTTGTGTAAAAACATATTCCAGTTCAAAAATGTAACTAACTCAGCCTTTGCAGGACAACGCAGCTGGGGCTTTGGACGAGGCAGCGCTGCGGATAAAAAAAGCTGGAACCCAGGAAGAGTGGAATCTAGGCCATAGAATTCCCTTTTAAATCAGGCAAAATTTTCTTTAAATTGCCCATTGCTGCACAGGCAGAGCTATGTTTGTTGGGGGCCATTTTCACAAATTGTGTGTTTTACATCTTTATTTACTACAAGCATGTACAAGGTCAGTGGACCCCAGTTTCATAAGGTTCTTATTTCGAAAAATCGTGTTTCGAAACTTTTCGATTTTGAGAAGTAAAATGGCTCGTTTTGAACGTTTTGACCTGTCCGCCCGCCCGCGCCTGCGCGGACCAGGCGCGCCAGTGAAGCGTTGTTTACCATTGAGAGAACATTACCTAGCGCGCTCTTTCAAACATTCCCCTAAATTTGGTGTTTTTTTTGGTGGTTTAGTGACTGTCACTGTGAAATAAGTCACCATGGGTCCAAAAGCTTCTAGTGGCACCCCGGGGAAAAGGTGGGGAAACACCATCGAACTGAAAAAAGAGATTATAAAAAAATATGAGAGTAGCGTACGCTGATTGATCTTGCCAGGATGTACAAAAAAACCCCTTCTACTATCAGCTCTATCCTGGAAAAGAGAAATGAGATCAAGGAAGCTAATGTTGCAAAAGGGTTGATGGGTTCAAAAAATAGATTGAAAAAGTGGATGAGGTTGAGAAGTTGTTGTTGGTGTGGATCCATGAAAAACAGAGAGCGGGTGATAGATTTCCATGGCGATAATTTGTAAAAAAGGAAAGGAAGTTGCCAGATCTTGTCAAGACAATGCCTGCAACCAGTGGTGGGGCAAGGATTTTAAAGCCAGAAAAGGCTGGTTTGACGGTTTAAGAAACGGGGGCAACACAGTGTTGTGAGACATGGTGGGCAGCCAGCTCAGACAAACACGCAGCTGAAAAATTTGTGCATGAATTCCGGGGGTTTAGAGGCGAAAAATTCCTCCCCAACAAGTGTTTAACTGTGATGAAACAGGCCTTTTTTTGGAAGAAAACCCCAACAGGACCTACATTACTCAGGAGGAAAAGGCACAGCCAGGACACAAGCCTATAAAAGACATAACTCTCATTTTTTGTTCTAATGCTAGGGGGGTTTTAAAAGGAAAGCCTTTACTGGTGTATCACTATGAAAATCCCAGACCCTTCAAGAATCACAGTGTTGACAAGAATAATTTGTGTGTGCATTGGAAGGCTAACACCAAGGCATGGGCCCCTTAGGAGATTTTAAGGGAAGGGGTGACTGGAGTGTTTGGCCCTACTGTGAAAAACCTTTTGGGAAAAGAAATTCCACTCAAGTGCCTCCTGATCTGGACAATGCTCCTGTCCCCCCACAACTTGCAAGAGTGTTTGTCTGACAATTTTAAATTTTCTCAGAGTGAAGTTCGCCCCCCTAACACCACTCCTCTCCTCCAGCCCATGGCCCGCAGGTCATTTCCAACTTCAAGAAATGTACACCAAAGCACTGTTTGAAAAGTGTTTTAAGGGACCCCGGACACTGAGTTGCCCCAAAAAGAGTTCTGGAAAGTTCATTTAACATTGTGCATTGCATATGCCTTATAGGAAAGGCGGGGGGGGTGATTTCCCGGGACTTTGAACTCTGTTTGGGAACCACTGTGGCCGGATTGTGTTAAAAAGGGGGTTTTGAAGGATTTGAGGTGCCCCTGACCTGCGACCCTGTGCCTGTTGTGGAAGATGTTGTGGAAGATTTGTTGCATTGGGGAACAGCCTGGGGTTGGAGGTAAGTGGTGAGGATGTGGAAGAGTTTGGACCCAGGGAGAGCTAACAACTGAAAGGGTCAAGAGTTCATCTAGAACAGCAACAGACCACAGCTGAGGGTTTTGGGGTTCAAAAAGAGTGAGAGACAGAAGGAGGTGCCCCTTCAGTGCTTAAAGGGGATGTGTACAAAATGGAATGAGTTGCAGACATTTGTTGAAAAACACCACCCTAGCAAGCTGAAATAGCCTTCTTGGGAGCCACTTCAGTGACAGAGCCATGTCGCACTTCAGGGAAAATGTTGAAGGGTCGCCAGAAACAGGGGCTCTGGACAGTTACTTTTCCAGGCAGGGGGCTGGTGACCTCAAGCTGGTCCCCAGTGGAAAAAGACCAAAAAGGAAATAACCCCAAAAGGGGCTTGTTACCTGAAGTCCTTTTTGGGGGGGGATTCCCTTCCCAAACCCCTAACTCCCCCCCCTATCACAACTCCCTTAATCCTGCAACTCTTCAATAAAAGGGAAGTAAATGTATATATATATATATTGTTTTTAATTTAGTATTGAAAAATTTTTGTGGAACGGATTAAATTTTATTTACATTATTTCTTATGGGGAAAAAATGGTTGAATTTTTAAACTTCGTGTTAAGTACAGCCCTGGCGGTTAATTACGAACTGGGGGGCCACTGTTTTAGACCATAGTGACATCAATGCATACTATATAAAAATATGCTGAGCATTTTGGGGAAATTAAGTCAGTTTTTTCCCAGGATCCCAACCCCCCCAGTTGACTAAACCCCGGGTTTTGTCACCGGGGTAAGAAACACGTTCAATGTTTCCACCCCCTTAAACTTACTGGGGTTTCTCTACAGAACAGGTGGGCCCCTGATACAGCAGGTTGGTTCGGGCTACTGTTGTAAAATGAAACATAGCCTTTCTTCCTTTTAAATACATATAAAAGCCCAATAACATATTTACACTATCATATATTAAGTGAGCAATAGAGCTAGGCCTATAAAATGCCCTACAGAACACATATTACTTAAAATATTTTGAGACTTACATAGTGAGTGGTGAATATATTCATTGTGGAAGCCTGAATAAATGAAGACTGGGTATAATTGTACTGTATTAGTAAAACACTAAGAGGGCCCCCCTGTTTTCCATCAATGAATGTTTCTTCAATGGGGGATGTCTTTATGCTAAAGGGGGGCGACTGAGCATGGGAAAGTTGCAGATCATCTTTTTTCAACAGACCGGCCATCCCACCAAGGGCCCAAAAAAAAAAGAAAATTTCTCTTTTTAAATTTTAATTTATAAAAAAGGGGTTACTAGCCCCTTTCTCCGGGATTTTAGTTCCCCTTACAACACGCATGGCTAATGGAGGAAGAGTTCTGTTCCACTTCCCCATGGAGAAAAGTTGGAGAAAAGATAAAATACCGACATGATCAAAAAATAAACACAAATTTAGTATAATGTCATAGCATCAAAACCCTCTTCTGACAGCTATAATGTTTTCATGTTGTTCATGTTTTTTTTTTTTTGGTAGCGATCCCAGCAGCCCCAATACAATTCCTGTATGTGGAACTGGAAAGAGGGATAAAAAGCAAAAAGGGAAAAATCCAGTAAGTAGTTCGATCGATTTATTTTTGTGTGTTTTGAGTTTTTTCCCTTTTTATTCTTTCTAATATCTGCTAACATTGCTTACAAAATTACAACATTATTTCTACTAAACTCATTTAACACTAATTAATATTACTCTCACTAAACTCTTGTTTAAAGTCACACTCCCCAAAATACTAATATTTTTAAAATCGGCAAACATTATTCCCACTCGACTTTTTCCCTCATCACATATGATTAGATTGCCCTTGTGAGGGTTTTAAAATTTGACATCCCAAATTTAAAATTCGCCCCACAGGCAAGGGGAAATTTTAAAAAAAAATTCTAATTTTAAAAATTCCCCTTTGAAATCCCCCCCGTGGGAGGTTCCTTATGCCTTTTGAGGGAAGGGTCTTGATGCAGGATAATCTTCCTCTTCCTTGATTAACTGTTTTCCTCCCATTCCCCCTGAACCTCAGGTTTAATGCTTCCACTTTAAAAATAATAATTGTCGTATCTCGCTCCTCTGGCAAGACAGTGATAGTGTGAATGATGGTGAAGGGATTTCTTTTTGGGTCACCCTGCCTCGGTGGGGCAACCAGTGTGTTAAAAAATATATAGTAATAATAATAGGATGATAGAGGCTTGAGTGCCCAGCAGGTTTGTGCGGTAAGTTGGGAAAGTGCATGGAGACAAGTGGGTTTCAATGGATGTGCTGTTGGAGTGAGAGAAAAGGGGCTTTTTTAAAGGTTGCGGAAACCAGTTAAGTCAGACTTGAGTCCTGGGTCCCAAAGGGCCTGCATTCTGGGGGGCTGGGGATGTTGCAATAAGAGTGCAGTTTGATTTGTGTCAGCATACTTCTTGAAAGAAACGATTGATGGAATATTTGTGAATGTGTTTTCTTTTGGGTTTACCACCTTGTGAGGGGTATGGGGATTGAGTTCAAAATAATGATAGTACTAATCCTTTTGGAACTCATATCAGCATCATAAAATATACTTTTTTTTCTTCTTTTAAACGTCGGGCCCTTTCCCACCCGAGGGGGGGGCCCAAATGGAAAACTTCCCCCTTTAGTAATACTATATACAGGAGAAGGGGTTATATTCTCTACTTACAGTTGTATATTTTATCTTGAGGTGCTTTTTGCTGGTGAAGGGCTCTTGATCCAAGGAATTTAAACTACTCTCCCCATCCTTTGATCGGACCTGATTTCTCGTTTCCCCAGGAGTTTACGATCCTATAGGTTTATCTTCTATTATAATAATAATGGTAATAATAGTAATTTTTTTGTAGGGTACACTTAGTGTGTTCTAAATGTTCCATTAGCAAAAGAAGGCAGAAGGAAGAATTAAGTTCGATACTATTAATGTAAAAACCCAAATTCACAAATTAACCCATAGTGGTCCCCTGACTTGACCTTGGTTTTCTTCTCCTGACCTAACCTTGGCTGTCCCCTTTTTTTCACTCGATATGTTGTCTGTCCATCTCCCCATTTCTCACTCGGACTTTGGTCCCCCTCCTGACCTAACCTTGGGTGTCTCTTTCCCTTTATTCATCAGATCTGTCATCTGTCTTTTTTTTAAATTTTCTCACTCGAGACTTAATGATCTAGGCTGGACCAAGAAGGCATCTAGTTTTATCTCAGTTTTGTGGTTTAGTTGCTGAACCACTTTTTCAGGTTCATCAACAATGCATTTTACAATATATAAAAATTTTCACCTTAATTATTGTACGCATCATGCAGTCATTTCTATTGTACTCTTCTCATTATCTTTCCAGATGATGCAACCAGATTACGCCAAAAGCACGACTGACCTCAGCAACCGTATAGTTCGGTGTCAATGAGAGGCATCGCCTCATGATTCTTCGGTTTTTTCAGCCCCTTTAAACCCCTGATGTTAGGCAGCATTCATTAGATTATCCTAACCTTCTTACAGCACTTTGAAAATCTGAACCTTAGATCTGAACCCGGGGATCTGAGCCCATGAGTGTTTCCGAGCAGGCCATCCTTTTGTAACGCACCAGTGTCTGATGTTCGATCTTCATAAAAGAGCATTGTCCATCGTAGGCACAAGGGCTTATAATACCAAATATTCCAAAAAAAATGCCATCTTAAACAACCGCGCGTCAAATGTTCCCAAATATCCAGCAAATGAATATTCTGGTTATTACAGCCTCCCCCGAATGAAATATTCCTGAATGGCTCCTCGGATTTTCCCAGCTTGCTTACAAAGCCGTATGAGCCTCTTCGGTACTCATTAAAAGAACCCTCTGACACTCTTAGGGCTTCAGGACAGTCTGGCTACTTCACCCCCTGCTCCCCTCGGGGGGTTCTGGATATTTGACAAATGAGACTTCAAAATATATACTACTGGAATTGATAACAGCGAGACAAGATATTCTACTGTTGGAGTTAGTAACACTGACACTAGGTACTCTCTGTTGGGTTGGGAACACTGACACTAGGTACTCTACTATTTGGGGGTTTGGGAACACTGCCGAGGGCTCTTAACGAATTAGTAATGATGCAAAATATTCCACTAGTGGTTGGGAAAAATTACTAGATATCAACTAGTGGACTGGTAATAGTATACAGGGTATTTTTGGAATGAA
>WNWK01038943.1:0-17689 GCA_009830355.1 Cherax destructor
TTTTAGTTATAGCTACAGTGGGAGTAAAAGGTAGATGGGATACAAGGAAAATAGAATCAGTAAGTAAAGAGAGGTGAAGGTTTATAAACTAAAAGAGGAGGCAGTTAGGGTAAGATATAAACAACTATTGGAGGATAGATGGGCTAGTGAGTGTAGGCAATGGGGTTGAAAATGTATGGGATAGATTTAAAAATGTAGTGTTAGAGTGTTCAGCAGAAGTTTGTGGTTACAGGCGAGTGGGTGCGGGAGGGAAGAGGAGCGATTGGTGGAATGATGATGTAAAGAGAGTAGTAAGGGAGAAAAAGTTAGCATATGAGAGGTTTTTACAAAGTAGAAGTGATGCAAGGAGGGAAGAGTATATGGAGAGAAAAAGAGAGGTTAAAAGAGTGGTGAAGCAATGTAAAAAGAGGCAGATGAGAGAGTGGGTGAGATGTTATCAGCAAATTTTGTTGAAAATAAGAAAAAGTTTTGGAATGAGATTAATAAGTTGAGGAAGCCTAGAGAACAAATGGATTTGACAGTTAAAAATAGGAGAGGAGAGTTATTAAATGGAGAGTTAGAGGTATCGGGAAGATGGAAGAATATTTTGAGGAGTTGTTAAATATTGATGAAGACAGGGAAGCTGTGATTTCGTGTGTAGGGCAAGGAGGAATAACATCTTGTAGGAGTGTGGAAGAGCCAGTTGTGAGTGTAGGGGAAGTTCGTGAGGCAGTGGGTAGAATGAAAGGGGGTAAGGCAGCTGGGATTGATGGGATAAAGATAGAAATGTTAAAAGCAGGTGGGGATATAGTTTTGGAGTGGTTGGTGCTATTATTTAATAAATGTATGGAAGAGGGTAAGGTACCTAGGGATTGGCAGAGGCGTGTATTGTTCCTTTGTATAAAGGCAAAGGGACAAAAGAGAGTGCAAAATTATAGGGAATAAGTCTGTTGAGTGTACCTGGTAAAGTGTATGGTAGAGTTATTATTGAAAGAATTAAGAGTAAGACAGAAAGTAGGATAGCAGATGAACAAGGGGCTTTAGAAAAGGTAGGGGTGTGTAGACCAAGTGTTTACAGTGAAACATATAGGTGAACAGTATTTGGATAAGGGTAAAGATGTTTTTGTGGCATTTATGGATTTGGAAAAGGCGTATGATAGGGTAGATAGGGGCAATGTGGCAGATGTTGCAGGTGTATGGAATAGGAGGAAGGTTACTGAAAGCAGTAAAGAGTTTTTATGAGGATAGTGAGGCTCAGGTTAGAGTGTGTAGGAGGGAAGGGGACTATTTCCCAGTAAAAAGTGGGCCTTAGACAAGGATGTGATGTCACCGTGGTTGTTCAATATATTTATAGATGGGGTTGTAAAGAAGTGAATGCAAGGGTCTTGGCAAGAGGTGTTGGGCTAAAAGATAAAGAAGCAAATACAAAGTGGGAGTTGTCACAGTTGCTTTTTGCTGATGACACTGTGCTTTTGGGAGATTCTGAAGAGAAGTTGCAGAGGTTGGTGGATGAATTTGGTAGGGTGTGAAAAGAAGAAAATTGAAAGTGAATATAGGAAAGAGTAAGGTGATGAGGATAACAAAAGAATAGGTGACGAAAGATTGGATATCAGATTGGAGGAGAGAGTATGGAGGAGGTGAATGTATTCAGATATTTGGGAGTGGACATGTCGGCGGATGGGTCTATGAAGGATGAGGTGAATCATAGAATTGATGAGGGAAAAGGGTGAGTGGAGCACTTCGGAGTCTGTGGAAACAAAGAACCTTGTCCATGGAAGTAAAGGGGAATGTATGAGAGTATAGTTATACCAACGCTCTTATATGGGTGTGAAGCATGGGTGATGAATGTTGCAACGAGGAGAAGGCTGGAGGCAGTGGAAATGTCATGTCTGAGGTCAATGTGTGGTGTGAATATAATGCAGAGAATTCGGAGTTTGGAAATTAGGAGGAGTGCGGGATTACCAAAACGATTGTCCAGAGAGCTGAGGAGGGGTTGTTGAGGTGGTTTGGACATGTAGAGAGAATGGAGCGAGACAGAGTGACCAGAGTGTATAAATCTGTAGTGGAGGAAGGCGGGGTAGGGGTCGGCCTAGGAAAGGGTGGAGGGAGGGGTAAAGGAAGTTTTGTGTGCGAGGGCTTGGACTTCCAGCAAGCATGTGTGAGCGTATTTGATAGGAGTGAATGGAGGCATATGGTTTTAATACTTGACGTGCTGTTGGAGTGTGAGCAAAGTAACATTTATGAAGGGATTCAGGGAAACGGCAGGCCGGACTTGAGTTCTGGAGATGGGAAGTACAGTGCCGGCACTCTGAAGGAGGAGTGTTAATGTTGCAGTTTTATAACTGTAGTGTAAAGCACCCCTCTGGCAAGACAGTGATGGAGTGAATGATGATGAAAGTTTTTCTTTTTCGGGCCACCCTGCCTTGGTGGGAATCGGCCGATGTGTTAATAAAAAAAAAAAAAAAAAAATAATAATAATGATAGTGAATAATAATAAGAGTTGTGTCGCTGCCTTATCTCATCTGATCTCCACTAATGATGACTGGTGACATTTGACGAGAGGTGAGCCTAGTCTTAGCTTTTCTTATCAGTCCAGTAATTACAGTGATGACATTTGACGAGCTTACACTGCTTCCCTTTATTTGTTACACAAACCTGTCTGTCTGTCTGTATCTGTCTGTCTGTGTGTCTTTCTGTCTGTCTGTGTGTCTGTCTTTCTGTCTCCCTGTGTGTTGTCTCCTTTCTGTCTCCTTGTCTCAGAGAGTAGCTCACAAACCAACTGGTATTACGCAGATCACAAGCACATTATATCACTTTGTCTTGATTTTTTTAGTTATCCTAGGTAATTTACACTATGTATAATTGTATTTACTCACGAAATCGTAATGACACGATTGCAAACAAACCATACCACGGGTGGGGTTCGAACCCGCGGTCAGAGAGTCTCAAAACTCCAGACCATTGCGTAAGCCACTAGGCCAGCTAGCTTCAATAAGATTCATCCAACTAGGTATATTTCTACACCATAGGAAGTTTAGCATAGGCACCACTGTGTCCATGGGAGATTCGTCTGTAAAACTTGCATTTGTGGACACAGTGGTGCCTATGCTAACCTTCCTATGGTGTAGAAATATACCTAGTTGGATGAATCTTTTGAGCTAGCTGGCTAGTGGCTACGCGAGGTCTGGGTTTGAACTCTCTGACCGCGGTTAGGCTCACCCGTGTATGGATTTATTACGTATGTGTTCCTGTGAAATAGAGACAGATAGAGACAGAGACAGATAGATATAGACAGACAGACAGAGATAGACAGCCAATCAGGTACCCAGCTGACCAGCCAGCTGATGTCCAGCTAGGTGGCCAACCAGCTGCTGGCCAGCCAGGTGGCCAGGCAGGCAGCCGGCCAGCCTGCCGACATCACTTTCCACTTAAAAGGGGAGTGTTAATATGACAAGACATCAGTGAATCTATGGTGTTTGCTGCGCTGTTTGCTCTATTTGGCGCTCAATTTAACAAGTGCTCCCAGATTTTTTTAATATGGCGCACACCGAGTGTTAAGACCCATTCTATGCTGACCAGGCATCTCAGGCCAATCGTGCCAAATTTGGAGGCAGGATAAATAAAACGTATATATGTTTGGGGCAGTAGCAGTACTAACGTATATATACGTTTGGATCGTTTAAGGGTTAAGCAGGTACTGGAAAGCCCCACTTATACAGCAGGTTAGGTTCCATGCTACTGCTGTACAGTAAAAATCTCTGTAAAGTGAAACAGCATTTTTTCCACTTTCAAATGCATATAAAAGCCTGATAACATGTTTACACTATCATATATTAAACAAGTTAGGCCTAAAAAATGCATATACAGTACACGCATTACCTACCTTAAAATACAGTGGTACCTCGAGTTACGATGGTCCCCAAAATCGCCCTTTTATGTAAGTTTATTTTTTTAAATGCTTTTGTAAGTATATTTTTGGGGGTGTAAAAGGACTAGTCTATTTTACATTATTCCTTATGGGGATAAATTCGTTTGGTAATGGGACTTGAACAGCATTCTCGAACGAAAAAATATCGTAACTCGAAGTACCACTGTATTTTCATCCTTAGCTTATAGTGAGTGGTGAATATACTTATTGTAGGAAGTCTGAATAAATGAAGAATGGGTATAATTGAAAACCACTGCATTAGCAAAGCGAGGCCCTGTTGTACCAATATTGCAAGGAAGAATAAAGACTATTATCTTGATCTCATATTTCTGGAGAAATATATAATGAGAAGATATTATTTATTTATTTATTTATTAACACATCGGCCGTTTCCCACCAAGACAGGGTGGCTCGAAAAAGATAAACTTTCATCATTCACTCCATCACTGTCTTGCCAGAGGCGTGCTTACATTACAGTTATAAAACTGCAACATTAACACCCCTCCTTCAGAGTGCCGGCACTGTACTTCCCCATCTTCAGGACTCAAGTCCAGCCTGCCGGTTTCCCAGAATCCCTTCATAAATGTTACTTTGCTCACACTCCAACAGCACGTCAAGTCCTAAAAACCATTCGTCTCCATTCACTCCTATCAAATACACTCACACATGCTTGCTGGAAGTCCAAGCCCCTCGCATACAAAACCACCTTTACCTCCTCCCTCCTAGGCCAACCCCTACCCCGCCTTCCCTCCACTACAGATTTATACACCTCAACAACCCCTCCTTAGCCCTCTGGATAATAGTTTTAGTAATCCCACACCTCCTAATTTTCAAACTATGTATTCTCTGCATTATATTCACACCACACATTGCCCTCAGACATGATATCTCCACTGCCTCCAGCCTTTTCCTTGTTGCAACATTCACAACCCATGCCTCACACCCATACAAGAGTGTTGGTAAAACTATACTCTCATACATTCCCCTCTTTGCTTTCATGGATAAAGTTCTTTGTCTCCACAAACTCCTCAATGCACCGCTCCCTTTTTTTCCCTCATCAACATAAGAACATAAGAAGGGAGGAACACTGCAACAGGCTTACTGGCCCATACTTGGCAGGTCCATGTCAAAACCAACCCACCAACAAAAATATTTGTCCAACCTAACCCCATCCAAGGAACAAACCCCGACAACCCCCCCCCCCAACAATTGTGCAAGTCCCGTTCAAATCCAACCCTTCTCACTCACAAGAAAACAGAAATAAGGAACACTGCAGCAAGCCAACTGGTCCACTCTAGGCAGGTCCCCCTAAAACCCAAAACCAATCCCACAAACAAAAACTCCTACCCAACCCACCTATTCCATCCATGGAATATGTTTTGATAATCAGGGCACTATAAAACAGGGTACTGGAAGAGCTGGAGCACCTGGTCCATCACAAGAGCACCAACGGAGCTGAAGCACCTGGTCCATCACCAGGGCACTGAATAAGCCGAAGCACCTGGTCCATCACCAAGGTATTAAAGGAGCTGAAGCACCTGGTACTGATGGAGCCAAAGCACCTGGTCCATCACCAGGGCACTGAATGAGCCTAAGTACCTGGTCCATCACCAAAGCACTGAATGAGCCTAAGCACCTGGTCCATCACCAGGGCACTGAGGGAGCCAAAGCACCTGGTCCATCACCAGGGCACTGAATGAGCAGAAACACCTGGTCCATCACCAGGGAACTGAGGGAGCCAAAGCACCTGGTCCATCACCAGGGCACTGGACATCAGTTCTATGATTTACCTCATCTTTCACAGACCCATCCGCTGACACGTCCACTCCCAAGTATCTGAATACATTCTCCTCCTCCATTTTCTCCCTCCAATCTGATATCCAGTCTCTCATCACCCAACCTTTTTGTTATCCTCATCACTTTCCTCTTTCCTATATTCACTTTTAATTTCCTTCTTTTACATACCCTACCAAACTCATCCACCAACCTCTGCAACTTCTCTTCAGAATCTCCCAAAAGCACAGTGTCATTAGCAAAGAGCAACTGTGACAACTCCCACCTTGTGTTAGATTCTTTATCTTTTAACCCCACACCTCTTGCCAACACCTGCGCATTCACTTCTCTTACAATGAGAAGATATAATCAGAAAATATAAGGGCAGTCACAAGCTCACTGATATAAAAGGAGCCAGGAGACACAAATGGAAGCTCAACACCCAAATAACCATTAAGATGATGAATGAGACTTATGCAAGTCTTGGGTAGCATAAAGCCAACCAATGTCTTTATCAATTCAATATAGAGGTTATTTTAACACATTCAAATAACCTCTGTATTGAATCGAACCTTCATGGTAATAAAGATACCCAGGTGGTTTTGCATATGTACCTTGTGCATCACCTTGTCAAAATTGTATACCATTACTGCTACTAGGCCATAAAGATGTTAGAAAACATTTTTATAGCATAAGAAAATCATACACAAATAACCCACACATAGGAGAGAAGAGCTTATGATGACATTTTGATTCAGCTTTGACCATTTACAAAGTCACATTAACAGGTTGACCATATAATGATTATTTAGTAATTAAAAAGGGGAAATTGTAATCAGTTCCTTGCCCCTAGCATATTAAGTCTCTTTCTACAACACAAGTGGATTACATGGAAAGCCTTCTAACCCACTTTCCCATGGAAAACAAATAATGGCATGCTCACAAATACACAAAAGTTTTATGTATACAGTGATGAACTCGAAAGAACATATTATAGGAGCATACTGTATTTCTTTAAAATAGCATTGTAATTAATAAATTATGAATTATTAATAACATTTCCTTGTTGCTCACCCAGAATTCTTAATAGTATCATAAAAGAGTGCCATGGCTTCTTCAAACTCTTCACTGTTTCTTGGCTCAGTAATGGCTACCTTAATTTGGTTCAGTTCATCCCACATCCCTGTGTTCTGCCACCTGTAAAAGAAAACATAAGAAAATGTCTAGATCTTTCTTTCTTTCAACACGTCGGCTGTTTCCCACCGAGGCAGGGTGGCCCAAAAGGAAAAACGAAAGTTTCTCCTTTTACATTTAGTAATATATACAGGAGAAGGGGTTACTAGCCCCTTGCTCCCGGCATTTTAGTCGCCTCTTACGACACGCATGGCTTACGGAGGAAGAATTCTGTTCCAGTTCCCCGTGGAACTAAGAAGAAATAAGAACAAGAACTAGTAAGAAAATACGTAGAAGAAAACACAGAGGGGTGTGTATATATATGCTTGTACATGAATGTGTAGTGTGACCTAAGTGTAAGTAGAAGTAGCAAAAGATGTACCTGAAATCTTGCATGTTTATGAGACAGAAAAAAGACACCAGCAATCCTACCATCATGTAAAACAATTACAGGCTTTTCGTTTTCCACTCACTTGGCAGGACGGTAGTACCTCCCTGGGTGGTTGCTGTCTACCAACCTACTACCTAGGAAATGTCTAGATATATAACACAATTATGGCAATGACAAGACTGGAAAAAGAATATATTGTACTGTAGCATTAATTCTCACTGAGCAAATGAAGTCTCCTTTAAGCATTTCTATCCAAACATATCCTTCAATGGGGTGCCTTGGAACTGGTGAAGGTCTCTTGACCTTATGAATTGGTGCTACCCTTGCCTTTCTTGGATAAAGCCTGATAAACTTCCATTCTCCAGGTGCTGTATGATTCCTGTGGGCTTATCCCTTCCTAACGAATATACTTTTGACAGTAATATCCATTCACATCTTACACCTCTTTCACATACATATTTTCATACAAAATTATCAATTATTTTATCATTTCAGTTTTTTCTCCCACCTTATCCTTTTCCTTACTTCACCTGTTAATTGTTATACACTCCCAAACCATCAACAAATTATATTCTCCATTATTTTGACAATTCTTATCTTTATTACATGCAAATCACAGTAACGCTGTCACTACCAGTGTCATGTAATGGAAATGTGAGTAAGAATAAGAGGCCACATGAAGACTATTGATACAGGAGGGACAAAACCACCATAACTTACTGAAGTGAAAAATATTGGAGAAAGTGCAAAATAAATCCAGTGGAAATCCAGGGCACCACTGGCATGATCAGAGAACAGTGTGTTAAAACTATTCAAAATGCTAACAGCAAATATCCGAAATACTGTCGGATCAAATGTAGAAGTCTTCAAGTGCCAGATCAACCTCTCTATGTGGGCCAGCAGGCCACTAAAAGCAACAGACTGGTTGAATAAGAACTCAACAAGGAAGCTTGGCAGGATAGAAAAGCCCTCAAAATTGGGCACATGTAGTGAATGATGATATAAGTTTTTCTTTTTCGGGCCACCCTGCCTTGGTGGGAATCGGCCGATGTGTTAATAAAAAAAAAAAAAATAAAAAAATCACAGACTCGATGCTTGCCATATTTATATTATTATAACTTTTGGGAAGAAACTGACAATCATTTGGTATTAGTTAAGTCACTGATACTGGAAGTTCAAAATTACACAAGCATGGTGATGCTTGGCAGCTACTGCCCACATTTTCCCATTCACTTACCCTTTCACACATACTTAATTGAGTTTGCTATCACAGTCTGATACATATAATAGAAGAGTAATCAGGGGTGAAAGGGTTACAATTAGGGGCTCCACAAAGAATCAATAGTAGTGGCCCTGTTGTTCTAATGTAAGTAAATTACCAGCCAGAGGGAATCAAATCTTATATGTGTGTATTTGCAGATGAGGAAACTCTTGAGAACAATAAAAACTAGAGAGGACAGAGATGGCCTTCAAAGACACTTAGTGTACACAGGTTGCAGTTGTGATCAAGGGTTTGCATGCTGAAATTCAATCCAACTAAGGGCAAGGTCATGCATTTTGGAAGAGAAGAAACATACAATTGAAATAAAATAAAGGCAATATCATTAGATTACCTGTCTAGTAACTTGTTAAGCATAGCATAAGAAGGAAGAAAGCACAGTATTCCTCGTGGCACAGTCTTACACACATCTAGAACCAATCTTCCTAGTTCATCCTGGAACTCATAGTTCTCGGTATTACGAAAGGTTGCCTGCAGCATCTTATTTGTTGGTCCTCTACCTATTGTTCCAACCCACACCTGGATACAAGAATAAATACATGTATGATGATATTCAAGTAAAAGGAATTTATCCTTCACCGAATGTCACAATATAAAATAGTAATTAAAGGAATGATAATTCAATATTCATTTAAGAAACATTTTTAACGCTGAAGTAAAACATTAATACAAGAATAAACTAAGTCAAAGGGCTATATTATGCTTATTGTACACTATTTCACAGAGGTAACATTGAGAGAGAGATACAGGAAACTTTTGTTCAAACATCATTACAGATTTGACTACAATTTGTATCTTTGCTTAAGTTTAAGTTGGAAAGGCATTCAGAAGAAAGTAACAGTATTGTATCACTAACAGAACATCTCACCTACTGTGTAGGTGAAACGTTTCAGAATAGATACCTAACTGTTTCACATGTGTCTTACTTATCAACTTGCTGATACGGTATGCCATTATTATTTTCACAAGAATACATTAAAATTAAAAATGAGATTCATAACTTGCTCAATAAACATACCTGGTTTCTGTCAATGACATGATTAGCCTCTAACTGTATTTTAAATGGAACACCCAATTCAGATTGGAAGGAATTCATGGGGGAGAGTGTTCCTGATGTTAAGATGATCGAACGGGTCTCGAAGCCAACAGAAAGGAAAGCCACAGCAGGGTTGAGACACCAAAAATTAATAGAGTATGCCCATCCCACTGTAGACTTCTTACTGCTATACCAACCACCTGCAGTCTGTAATGTATATTTAGGGAATTAACATTAATATTACTTTTGTTTTTCCAACACATCAGCAGTCTCCCACCGAGACAGGGTGACCCAAAAAGAAACACTGTCACCATCATTCAACATTTTCACCATCATTTACACAATCACGGTCTTTGAAGAGGGGCTCAGATATGACAGTATTAGATATCACTCCAAACAGCCAATATCCCAAACCCCTTCTTTAAAGTGCAGGCATTGTACTTTCCACCTCCAGGACTCAAGTCCAGCTAACCTGTTTCCCTGAATCCCTTCACAAAATATTACCCTGCTCACACTCCAACAGCTTGTCAGGTCCCAAAAACCATTCATCTCCATTCACTCCTATCTAACACACTCACACATGCCTGCTGTATGTCCAAGCCCCTTGCAAACAAAACCTTTTTCTTTTTACCCCCTCCCTCTATCCTTTCCTAGGATGACCCCTACCCCACCACTACAGATTTATACACCCTCCAAGTCATCCTATTTTGCTCCATCCTCTACTCCCAAATATCTGAACACATTCACTTCTTCCATACTCACTCCCTCCAGTGTGATATCCAATTTTTCTTTACTTAACTTATTTGATACCCTAATCACCTTACTCTTATGCTCACTTTCAACTTTCTTCCTTTACACACCCTCCCAAACTCGTCCAATGACCTTTGCAACTTCTCTTAAAATATTAAATTTTTTGCTTTATAAAACCTTAGTGCAGTTTATGAATTGAAACATGCAGTACTTCATATGCATGTATGTGTAATTTTTATCATGAACTTCACATTCTCCAAAAAAAAAAAAAGCAACTGGACAAACCATGCATGCTTAGAATTTTTATTACATTACTGTATTATTGTAATAATAAATTATAGTATGCTATCTCCTTAGTCAAGTCATTAACATAAGAAAAGAATAGTGTGGGACTAAGCACTGATCTATGGGTTACAGTACTCCAGAACTTATTTCTCTACAGTCCAACATCTCTTACATTTTGTAGCTTCTGTTTGTCAGGTACTTTCACTCGATGGAGTACAATTCCTAACACCCCAGCTTGCTTTTCCAATTTGTATATCAATCATATGTGAGGTACTGACAGTCTTGGGATATGCAGTCTACACACCCTTCCCTTTTCTGTTATTTATCATCCAGTCACAAAACTCAAATAGATTAATGAGGAATGTTTTTCTTCTCTGAACCTGTGTTGGCAGAACTTGATGAAGTATATATGTCAGGACAATGGATCTGTAGCTTAGGGATTGTCTGATTTCTTTCTTCTTAAATATTATTAAAACATTAGTAATTTTGAGTCACTTGAAGATTTGCCTACCCTCTTAGGAGAAAATTTAAACAAATATGTTCAGATAAGTCATAACTGTGGTAAACAAAAGTATCAAATTTGTGTTATGGTTATATTTCCTTCAAGTAGGGTGCTTTGATGCTGGCAAGGCCTCTTGACTCAATGAATTAAAGGTACCTTCTCATTTCTTGTAGTTTAATTGCTTTATTATGCACCCCATACCCATACCTTATATCAAGCCTGATTATCAGTACCTCCTATTTCCCAAATGCTTTATGATCTTCATGGGTTTAAAGCTTTTCCCATGAATAAAGTAATAATAATACAGTTGGGTAATACTGTACAATGGTTAAAAATGTGCTGGATGTCCTGGCTTTAAGTGAGACAAAGCTGAAGGGGGTAGGAGAGTTTCAGTGGGGAGAAATAAATGGAATTAGGTCAGGGGTTTCAAATAGAGTTAGAGCTAAAGAAGTGGCAATAATGTTGAATAATCAGTTATGGCAGGTAAAGAGGGAATATAAATGTATAAATTCAAGGATTATGTGGAGTAAAATAAAGGTTGGATGTGAAAAGTGGGTTATAGTAAGTCTTTATGCACCTGGAGAAGAGAGAAGTGTAGAGGTGAGAGAGAGATTTTGGGAAATGTTGAGTGAGTGTGTGGGGAGTTTTGAACCAAGTGAGAGAGTAATTGTGGTTGGGGATCTTAATGCTAAAGTGGGTAAAAATGTTGTGGAGGGAGTAGTAGGTAAATTTGGGGTGCCAGGGGTAAACGTAAATGGGGAACCATTAACTGAGCTATGTGTAGAAAGGGGTTTGGTAATAAGTAATACATATTTTATGAAAAAGAGGATAAATAAATATACAAGGTATGATATAGCATGTAAGGAAAGTAGTTTGTTAGATTATGTATTGGTGGATAAAAGGTTGATGGGTAGGCTTCAGGATGTACATGTATATAGAGGGGCAATGTATATATCGGATCATTATTTAGTTGTAGCTACAGTTAGAGTAAAAGGTAGATGGGACAAAAAGAAAATGGCAACAGCAAGTAAGAGAGGTAAAAGTGTATAAACTAAGGGAGGAGGAAGTTAGGGTGCGATATAAGCAACTATTGGCAGAAAGGTGGGCTAGTGCAAGTATGAGTAGTGGGGGGGTTGAAGAGAGTTGGGATAGTTTTAAAAGTGCAGTATTAGAATGTGGGGCAGAAGTTTGTGGCTATAGGAGGGTGGGTGCAGGAGGAAAGAGGAGAGAGTGGTGGAATGAAGAAGTAAAGGGTGTGATAAAAGAGAAAAAGGTAGCTTATGAGAGGTTTTTACAAAACAGAAGTCTTAATAGAAGAGCAGAGTATATGGAGAGTAAAAGAAAGGTGAAGAGAGTGGTGAGAGAGTGCAAAAGAAGAGCAGATGAAAGAATGGGAGAGGCTCTGTCAAGAAATTTTGCTGAAAACAAGAAAAAATTTTGGAGTGAGATAAACAAGGTAAGAAAGCCTAGGAACGAATGGATTTGTCAGTTAAAAAACAGAGTAGGGGAGTTAGTAGATGGGGAGCTGGAGGTATTAAGTAGATGGCGGGAATATTTTGAGGAACTTTTAAATGTCGATGAAAAAAGGGAGGCGGTAATTTCATGTACTGGCCAGGGAGGTACAACATCGTTTAGGAGTGAAGAAGAGCAGGATGTGGGTGTGGGGGAGGTGCGTGAGGCATTACATAGAATGAAAGGGGGTAAAGCAGCTGGAACTGACGGGATCATGACAGAAATGTTAAAAGCAGGGGATGATATAGTGCTGGAGTGGTTGGTATTTTTGTTTAATAAATATATGGAAGAGGGGAAGGTACCTAGGGATTGGCAGAGAGCATGTACAGTTCCTTTATATAAAGGGAAGGGGGATAAAAGAGAGTAAGAATTATAGGGGAATAAGTTTACTGAGTTCTAGGTAGTAGGTTGGTAGACAACAACCGCCCAGGGAGGTACTACCGTCCTGCCAAGTGAGTGTAAAACGAAAGCCTGTAATTGTTTTACATGATGGTAGGATTACTGGTGTCTTTTTTTCTGTCTCATAAACATGCAAGATTTCAGGTATGTCTTGTTACTTCTACTTACACTTAGGTCACACTACACATTCATGTACAAGCATATATATATATACACACCCCTCTGGGTTTTCTTCTATTTTCTTACTAGTTCTTATTTCCTCTTCTCCATGGGGAAGTGGAACAGAATTCTTCCTCCGTAAGCCATGTGTGTCGTAAGAGGCGACTAAAATGCCGGGAGCAAGGGGCTAGTAACCCCTTCTCCTGTATATATTACTAAATGTAAAAGGAGAAACTTTCGTTTTTCCTTTTGGGCCACCCCGCTTCAGTGGGAAACGGCCGACGTGTTGAAAGAAAGAAAGAAGTTTACTGAGTATACCAGGTAAAGTGTATGGCAGGGTTATTATTGAAAGAATTAAGAGGTAAGACAGAGAGTAGGATTGCAGATGAGCAAGGAGGCTTTAGAGTGGGTAGGGGATGTGTAGATCAAGTGTTTACAGTGAAGCATATATGTGAACAGTATTTAGATAAAGGTAGAGAAGTTTTCATTGCATTTATGGCTTTAGAAAAGGCATATGATAAGAGTGGATAGGGGAGCAACGTGGCAAATATTGCAAGTGTATGGAATAGGTAGTAAGTTACTAAAGGCTATAAAGAGTTTTTATGAGGATAGTAAGGCTCAAATTAGGGTGTGTAGGAGAGGGGGAGATTACTTCCCGTTAAAAATAGGTCTTAGACAGGGATGTGTAATGTCACCGTGGTTGTTTAATATATTTATAGATGGAGTTGTAAAAGAAGTAAATGCTAGGGTGTTGGGGAGAAAGGTGGGATTAAATTATGGAAAATTAAATGCAAAATGGGAGTTGACACAGTTACTTTTTGCTGATGATACTGTGCTTATGGGAGATTCTAAAGAAAAGTTGCAAAGATTAGTGGACGAGTTTGGGAGGGTGTGTAAAGGTAGAAAGTTGAAAGTGAACACAGATAAGAGTAAGGTGATGAGGGTATCAAACGATTTAAATAAAGAAAAATTGGATATCACATTGGAGAGAGGGATTATGGAAGAAGTAAATGCTTTCAGATATTTGGGAGATGACGTGTCAGCGGATGGGTTTATGAAGGATGAGGTTAACCATAAAATTGATGAAGGAAAAAAGGTGAGTGGTGCATTGAGGTATCTGTGGAGACAAAAAACGTTATCCATGGAGGCAACGCAGGGAATGTACGAAAGTATAGTGGTACCAACACTCTTATATGGGTGTGAAGCATGGGTTGCAAATGCTGCAGCAAGGAGGAGGCTGGAGGCAGTGGAGATGTCCTGTCTAAGGGCAATGTGCAGTGTAAATATTATGCAGAAAATTCGGAATGTGGAAATTAGGAGAAGGTGTGGAGGTACTAAAAGTATTTGTCAGAGGGCTGAAGAGGGGTTGTTGAGGTGGTTTGGTCATTTAGAGAGAATGGATCAAAGTAGAATGACTTGGAGAGCGTATAAATCTGTAGGGAAGGAAGGCGGTAGGGGTCGTCCCAGAAAGGTTGGAGGGAGGGGTAAAGGAGGTTTTGTGGGCGAGGGGCTTGGACTTCCAGCAAGCATGTGTGAGCGTGTTGGATAGGAGTGAATGGAGATGAATGGTTTTTGAGACCTGATGAGCTGTTGGAGTGTGAGCAGGGTAACATTTTGTGAAGGGATTCAGGGAAACCAGTTAATTGATTTAGTTGGACTTGAGTCCTGGAAATGGGAAGTACAATGCCTGCACTTTAAAGGAGGGGTCTGGGATAGTGACAGCTGGGAGGGACTATTCTCAGCTGTCGTATCTGAGCACCTCTGCAAAGACGGTGATTATGTATGAGTGTGGTGAAAGTTTTGAATGATGATGAAAGTATTTTCTTTTTGGGGATTTTCTTTCTTTTTGGGTCACCCTGCCTTGGTGGGAGACAGCTGACTTGTTGAAAAAAAAAAAAAATTAAAACTTACCATAGCACCTTTCTTTCTAGTTTGAGCTCTCACTATGGCAATACGGTAATCGTCTCGGTACTTCATATTATCCATAAATAGGAAATGATACATGAGGAAAAGGTTTTTCAGCAATGTAGATGTTGAGGACTTAATGCGGGGATTTTCATCCTCAGGGTCTGGGTCTGCTGTCAGCTTACTCAGGTAACCCTGGTAAAATAAATGCGCATGTTAAAAATCATCAATCAATAATTCAAATTATAATAAAATCAATAACTGTAATACTGTGTGGTACAATAAAGGATTACAGTATGGTACGTAAATCTTCTTTCAACAAACTGGCTGTATCCCACCGAGGGAAGGTGGCCCAAAAAGAAAAACAAAAGTTTCCCTTTTAAATTTAGTAATACAGGAGGCCCTCCACATTCGCAAGCTTCGGACATTCGCGAATGCCCAGCCGCCTATTATCGGCAGTGACGCTGGCAGTAAAGTTAGAATCCACACACTAGACTCATCATGCCATGCAGTTACACTCCATATAATCACCTCCATTCAACTGTCATCAGTAACTGCATGGCCAACTATCATCACAATCATCATCATCACAAGTCATCAGAGTTCGTCTGCCTAACCTTACAAGTGGTGAGTGTTTTGTTTGTTCATTATTTGTTATTAAATCATAACATGTATATACAATATTTTATGATGTTTTCATGTGTTTTATGATTGTTCATGGTTCAAAGGGTTAATGAAGCAGTATTGCTAGGCTAAGTATTATTATGAAGCAGTATTGCACACCAAACATTCGCGAATTTTCAACATTTGCGAGGTTCTTAATCCCCTAACCCTCGCGAATGTGGAAGGCCTCCTGTATTTACAGGAGAAGGGGTTAGTATGGTATATATATATATATTTTTTTTTTTTTCAACAAGTCGGCCGTCTCCCACCGAGGCAGGGTGACCCAAAAAGAAAGAAAATCCCCAAAAAGAAAATACTTTCATCATCATTCAACACTTTCACCACACTCATACATAATCACTGTCTTTGCAGAGGAGCTCAGATACGACAGCTGAGAAAAGTCCTCCCAGCTGTCACTATCTCAGACCCCTCCTTTAAAGTGCAGGCATTGTACTTCCCATTTCCAGGACTCAAGTCCAATTAAATCAATTAACTGGTATATATATATATATATATATATATATATATATATATATATATATATATATATATATATATATATATATATATATATATATATATATATACAATAAAAGTATTTGGGAGTGGACATGTCAGCAGATAGGTCTATGAAGGATGAGGTGAATCATAGAATTAATGAGGGGAAAAGGGTGAGTGGAGCACTTCGGAGTCTGTGGAGACAAAGAACTTTGTCCATGGAAGTAAAGAGGGAATGTATGAGAGTATAGTTATACCAACACTCTTATATGGGTGTGAAGCATGGGTGATGAATGTTGCAACAAGGAGAAGGCTGGAGGCAGTGGAGATGTCATGTCTTAGGTCAATGTGTGGTGTGAATATAATGCAGAGTATTCGGAGTTTGGAAATTAGGAGGAGGTGCGGGATTACCAAAACTATTATCCAGAGAGCTGAGGAGGGGTTGTTGAGGTGGTTCGGACATGTAGAGAGAATGGAACGGAGACAGAATGACTTCGAGAGTGTATAAATCTGTAGTGGAGGGAAGGCGGGGTAGGGGTCGGCCAAGGAAAGGCTGGAGGGAGGGGGTTGTTGTGATAAAAACACAGGCCTCATTTCTAGGCTTTATTGAACACAAAATCCATGGTACATGTCTGCAACAGAAGAAAATACATCTAATGACTGCTGCTGCAGGACAGGTGATGTAAGGTGCATATGTCCTCAGAAAAGCTATAGCTACTGGCACATATTTAAGCTACCATGTAATCTGCATCACGAATGTATTTGTGTAAGAGCGAGACCACACGCCATGCTGGGCCATCGCCGTACTGTTTGTTGTTATTGTTAGGGCCCCTGAGGTGGTGCCGATTGTGTCCTGCTGCGGCTCTCCACAAGAGCGGTATCACTACAATCTCCCCTTCTAAAATATCAGATACAGTAATCCTCCAAACGGTTAGGTGGGTGACGTGTACGTCCAGACCTTCGTAGCCCTTGAGCCTCTTCACCGGGTTCGGTATTTTCTAGCGGGTTTGACTATCTACTGGAGCGGCATCCTCTATTTCAATAGGGTAGCCTGAAAAGGCTTCCCTGGAGAAACCAAGCATCTTTCGCAACATCTATTGGTGTATCTTGAGATTCCGCACTAACATTGGTTTCAACTGGGGCTAAGTGTCTTGTAGATACAGTAGTCTCTTCACCATTTTGGTAGCGAATGTGGGCATAATGCGGATTAGCTTGTAGGAGCTCTACCTCTTCCACTAAAGGATCCGTCTTGTTCATCCTACGGTGACTCTTCAGGAGAATGGGTCCAGGGTGACATAACCAGGTGGGCATGGAGGCTCCCGTAGAGGAACGACGTGAATAGTTGAAGAGTCTCTCATGAGGGTAGCATTAGTAGCTGTGCACAGCAATGATCTAATAGAGTGAAGGGCATCAGGTAAGACAGTCTGCCAGTGTTGAACCGGTAGATTGCGAGATTT